>JALXFT010003097.1:0-129580 GCA_023376895.1 Aspiorhynchus laticeps
TTTCTTTTAATTTCATATAAAAATACATGAAATCAGTCCTGGAGAAATCCAGAAAAGTAATGGGTTGAAAGTCACATGTCTCATGAGTTTATATTTCAAATCTGAAGAAGATACCGTGAAAAAATTAGATTCCTGCAGCCATTTTTCTAGTCCGTCCCCCCCCCCTCTGTTTGAGGAAAAATATTTACCAAATATATTGAAGGGTTCTACTACAAACTACAAACAGAATCTTAGACATCATATCAGTGATTTATTTGAGCACATACTGACGATCATTCATACAGATGGTAATCATACAGATGGCCCATATTGTCAATAATCACATTATAATGGCCTTTTCTATAGACTGCATTCGCACTGATATCTGTGAACAGTCAGTAATTACACGCTGATTATCAGCCATACAGACGGTAATCATACAGATACAGGCACATTCCCCACAAAACACGCAAACATATATGAAAAATGTTGAAGAAAAGAAAAAAAAAGGATTATTTGTGCAAAAAGCCGATCGTTAAGTTACGCCCCCATCAGATGACAGGTGCGTCACAGCGTGCGTCACGCGCCGTCACAAGGGAGCGGCAGAATTCAAATAAACAATATTCCGTGTATCTTTCTTTTTTTTGGATGATCTCATTCTGTTTGGGACATTGCCTGCTACAAAATCATGCTGTTTTTTACCACCAAGACGCTGTTTTTGAGCGTAATTTGTTCCATAATGGACACAAACAATAACTCTCCCTGGAGAAATTAAACTGAAACAAATCAATAACGATCCAAATTACAACGTTATTGTTTCTTTGGACTAAAAGTTCTTGATGGAATGTTGTTCCGTGGATCCTTACCTCTCTAACTAAACCGAGATTTACAGCAGTGGATACATTTGTGTCTCATTATCAGGATGATCTGGTAATCATCTGGTATGTACTGCGTTTTTTTATAAATGTTTTGATGTGTACTGCATACGCAAATTTAGCAAATACATTCCTTATAAGCTTTCTATCGAAAAACAGCGATCTTTCATCGATGCTTGAGGCTTAGACCTTCAGAATGATATATAGTTTGTCAAGATTAACTTTGTCCCATTTCATTTAATCTATTCACAAACGATCACGTTCAAACAAAGAGCGTTCAGTGCGCCGGCGTCCTGGTGCAGGATAACAGGTTAAAAAGTAAAGGTCATTGCACACCGAGTCTGAAATTTTCACTTGCGTTTTTCCGGGTTTTTTTCATATTCCTCATCCTTTCCTATCAAAATGCATGCTACGGATGCGAAAATGCAGAAAATCGAACCTGATTCGAATTTTTTCATGACGGACAAAAGTTTCGGAGGCAGTGTGTAAACGTGATTTATGAGGTCGTATTTATTTTTAAAGTGCGAAAATTTCAGACGAAAATTCTGGACTCCGTGTCCAATGACCTTAAGACTTAACAATAAATAATAATAATGTGTATGAATCTGGAACAGAAGATTTATGTACAGATTTGTGCCTAGTTTTCTCTATATACAGCTGTATAAATAGTGAGATATGCATATGTATTTACTAGGGGTGGAACGGTTCTCTGTAAAAAAAAAAATCTAACTGTACGGTTCCCCACACGGTTCGGCATGCACTAGGACCGTGGTTCAACTTAAATCTGACAACGCATCTGTAATATGGTTTGTTATAAATAACAACACGTAAAACAAACAGGGTTCGGATAATGTATGTTTCTGTTGATGGATGCGCATTCTGGCTTCCCAGTACACTGTTAAAAATCGCTGTAAAAAACGGCCAAATTTTGACAGTAACATGCTGTTTTCCATTAAAACAGTGCATTCTGGGTAATATTTGTCATTTTCAAGAAAGTAGCCTGCTGCTATATATCGTGAATTAACAGCGTTCAAAGTCGACGCTAAGAGACTGTTTCAAATCACACCCTACACCCTCATTCACTATTCCCTACATGAGTTTACAAATATAGTCAACCTGACAGAGAGAATGAAAACTGATGAGTGAATTCAGACACCGATGAACACCTGCTGTTAACGAGCAGAATCACTGATGGAAAGAGAAACAAGACAAACACAAGAACTACAACTGACTTCAGCCACAGCTTTAGATGAAATCAACTGAAGATTTAAACAACTCAACAAACAGCTTTACCAGCTTCACACATTACTAACCAGACTGACTTTTTTTCTGTCAGACATCTACAGAGGATCGTTTGACGTTACCATTGTGGAGATCAGTGTTTGCTTTAGTTGGGCTCCTGACCCTTGGCTTTTGAACATACGAAGGCGGGGCTCGGCAACAGGACGCATGATAGGTACTAATCGCTCAAAAGTCGGAAAATTTCTGTTTATTTTTACATATCTGTCAGTCTGAGGTGTTGCGGGTTGCGTGCGTTTTGCTTGACTGACTGATATTCCACAGTCTGTTCAGAAACCATAGGCTCTCGAGCAGGGCCGCTGCTGGCCAAATGGGTGCCCTAAGCAGGATTGTATTGTTGTGCCCCCTCTCCCAAATATTACACCTACTATAGGGGTCAAAATAGAACTTTAATAAAATATAAAAGTAAATAAATAAATTGTAATTAAATCGTATTATTTACAAATTACAATTGTAGCTCTAAGCAGTTACCTATTATTTTATTAATACAGTTGCCTGATTGATTTTATAGTGTCAAGCATTCAGAAATCACGCAAAAGAAAATTAAGCAGTTTTACTATGATAAAAACATGGTTAATTTGTTTTTTTGTTGAAGAAATTCTAGAGGCTGTGTCATCTATAGCAAAAAGGTGAACTTGAGCGCGACTTTAGCACAATATTTAGCAACTTTCAGACCCTTTTGGCGGCTTTTTTCCCATAACAGGTACATACTGACAAACCTAGTGACTTTTTTGAAAAAACCTTAGCTATCGTTCAGTTGAAATATGTCTCCAGTACTGCCCTGCGAGCATGAGGTCTACTCTCCCGGAGCAGTGCGCCTCTCTCGGCGTCTGTTCTGAGCAGTGAGCGGCAGAGAACAACGCATTCAGTTGGCCGTAACGCAGCAAAATCGTCAATAAATCATTTACAAAACAGCGTTTCCAAGCACCTGTCGCTTACTGACTGTTTGGACTTTTAAATATGAACATAATTTGTCTGTTAATATGTGCATAGTTTGTTACTCAGACGCAGGTAGTGCGCTGAATGAGACAAAACAGTAATATAGCCAAAACCACCGCATATAGTCGCTTTTTAGTGTAAGTTAGATGTATATTGATTTTATCAGACGATGTCGCGATTATAAATCAGGATTTAATTTTATTAATAGTTTTATTAGCGTTTTGTGATGTTTAGAGTTGATCTGTTTATTTATTTTGTGGATAGTCACCATTGTTGTGATTCATACACTGATTCTTGATTTATCTGTCTAAATTAGTGATCGACCGATATTGATTTTTTAGAACCGATACCGATACCGATAATTTGTTTGTTTATGTGCCCGATAACCGATATGCAGAACCGATATTTATTTACTGTTATACTTGTGTTTTTGACACAATGATTACAACACCACTGAACTGAACAAACCATTTTATTTATAACAATCACTCCCTCCTTGCATAGAAAACAAAACAAATCTTATTTATACACCAATAAATAGAGGGGTCTGAGAGTACAAAAAATAAAAAAGTGCACTGTTACTAAACAGTTTTTTGTTTAAAAATAAAATCTTCGATGAGGTAAAAAAACAAACAAACAGGTAAAATAAATAAAGCACAAAAGTAATTCTCACCAATTAAAAAATAAATAAAACTTGTGGCGGCAGGTGATGTCACGTTAATTTGCATATTCATGACCTAATTGTCAAGTTTTGTTCAGAGAGTTTTGGCACTTAAGATCTGTTCTAAATGTCACATACTGTAATTAATACAACAATGCCAATAAAGCTGTTCACATTATACTTTCGGTTGTCATACATAAAACAAGTATAAATAGTAAACAGGAACCATTAATTTTACATGTTAACCAGGAATCACTCTCACTATACTCCTTAAATCCTGATTTATAATCGCAACATCGTCTGATAACATCAATATACATCTAACTTACACTAAAAAGCGACTATATGCGGTGGTTTTGGCTGTATTACGGTCTTGTCTCATTCAGCGCACTGTCTGCGTCTGAGTAACAAGCTATGCGCATATTAACAGACGAATTATGTTCATATTTAAAAGTCCAAACAGTCAGTAAGCGACAGGTGCTTGGAAACGCTGTTTTGTAAATGATTTACTGACAATTTTGCTGCGTTACGGCCAAATGAATGCGCTGCTTCTCTGCCGCTCACTGCTCAGAATAGACGCACAGAGAGGCGACACAGAGCTAGCGCTCGCGGGACAGTAATGGAGACATCTTCCAATTGAACGATAGCTAAGGTTTTTTTTAAAAAAAGTCGCTAGGTTTGTCAGTATGTACCTGTTGTGGGAAAAAAGCCGCCAAAAGGGTCTGAAAGTTGCTAAATACTGAGTCGCGCTCTTGTGTGTGAGAGGCGGGAGCTGATGGCAGCGGGCGGTGGATATTGTTGCAGCCCGCCTCAGATAAAGAGAGAGAGCTCTGTGGGAGTGTCTACAGTTCTTGAGCACACAGCAGTGCGAAATGCGTCGGGCGAGGGGAGATTCCTCTAGTTAATCGATCGCGGATGGTTTCATTATCTCGGGCGGATAGAAAAAAAAAGTGTAAGATAATAATAGTAATAAAAACAAAAATGTGTCACCAAATATACTTGGGCGGCCGTTAATATACCTGGGCGGCCCGCCCAGGTAAAGTCTATGTGTGGGAAACACTGGAGTTGTGTTTACTAGGATGTTTATTAGGGAATTGATGGTTATATAGTAAATGTTTATATAATTACGGTGTTTTAATCGTGAATATTTTTAAAAGTTACATGCGGTGGCCGTGCTGAGCATCAACCCACTGAGTGAACAGCAATATGAAGCGGCTTCACGAGACTAATGATGAGCAAATATACAACAGAGAGAGAATTTAATTCAGCGCTTTTACTTCCAACTTGCGCTCATTCATGGCTGTATTATTTAATTCATGCAAAGTTACGTCTTTATTGGGACAGGACTTGACGGATTATCTTCCGTGACTCGTCTATTTCTTAGAGCCAAGCTGCATAAACTACATCAAGCATATGTATCACATCTAATTTGTGCATTAATGGCTGTTATGTTAAATAAAATGTAATAATTACAGCAAAGCAAGTAATACTTTACCTGTGCACACCGTTGTCTCGTCTCCCCTCAGATGCGCTGTAATGGCGATCATGCGTGCAATTCTTAAAACGCCCACAAGATGGCGGCGTTTATCGGAAAATCTGATATTACAAAACCGATATCCGATTATGGAAAAATGCTTAAATATCGGGAAAAATATCGGTAAATCGATATATCGGTCGATCTCTAGTCTAAATTACAACAAAGCTTTTTTGTTAATGTTAAAAAGTCAAGGTTCAAGAGCCCAACTAAAGTAAACACTTATCTCCATCATGGTAGTGAAAAAAAAAACTCTGTAACTCTCAATAAGATCTTCTGTAGACATCTATAAAGTCAGTCTGGCAATAAGTGAAGCTGGTGATGCTGTTTTAGGAGTTGTTTAATCAGATCTTGAGAGATTGGTTACACTTTATTTTGATAGTCCACTTTAGACATCCTACTAACTATAAGTAACTTTGTAACTACATGTCAACTAACTCTCAGAGTAGACTGTTAAGTTAGGTTTAGAGTTAGTAGAATATGTTGACATATACTTGCAAAGTTTCCCATAGTCAGTATGTTGTGGACCCATCAAAATAAAGTGTTAGAAGATGTTAAGCAGACAGTCTACTAATACTCTAATGACTGCTAGTTGACATGTAGTTGCAAAGTTACTTACTATTAGTAGAATGTCTAAAGTGGACTATCGAAATGAAGTGTTACCGAGTGTTACATTTAATGACTTCTTTTATTTCATTTGATTTCATCTGAAGCTGTGGCTGAAGTCAGTTGCAGTTCTTGTGTTTCTCTTTCATTCAGTGATTCTGCTTGTTAACCCTAATGGGACGGCTGTATCGCCGGCGATACCAACTCGTTTTTTTTAAGACCAGTGCAAAAGACATTAAAAATACTCCGTCGATTTTGGTCGTACAGATAAGTGTTATACATCAATTGAAACTTTGAAGTGTCTATTATTTTTGTGTACACTCACAATAACAACAAAACTTTGTGGTTTTCGAAAAAAAAAGAAAACAAACAGGATGCACTCTCTGTCTTCTCCATCTCCGCGAGCTGCTCTTCAAAAAACGTCACTAAAATGAACTGTAACTCAGCGAAAACTCAACACACGGACATGGGAGTTATATCTATAGAAAGCTGGAAGTGTCTACTTTGAAATGAAGTAAGTCTTATCGAAAACAAACATTCTGTGATGAAGTAATCCGTATGAAACCAACACGATGTCCAGTCTGTCCCGTCTAACTCATTATTTCTAATGCGATCCCGCCCCCTCGCGTTCATATGTAAATAGCTGCGTGAGCCACGTGTGCCGCGTGCTCGTGGAGACGCCCAAAAACAAACAAAGCCAGATGTTCCTCGCGCTAACATTACTGTTCGTTTCTGGAAGAAGACACGCTGAATAAAAGCTGGATTTGCCTCAAAATAAGAGCAAGAGTTCATCCAGAAGAGAAGAGCGATATGATGAGTAAGTAATGTTTCTTTTTTTTGCATTAGTTAACGTGTTATTGTGACTCAAACTTGAACACGTTTATTTGTTTTCCCAAACGACAACATGATCAATGCTACAACGTTTAGAAAAATGTTTAATGTTCACAAATGGATTGAATAGCGTGCTAAACGATAATAATTAGTTTCTCAGATATAAAATATCATTTTTTATAGTACAAAGTACATCTTTTGTAGTACAAAGAGTACTAGTCATATACATACTAGGCTATATGACTACAAAATCATAGTTCGTTTTTTCTAAACAATAATAATTAGTTTCTCAGATATAAAATGTATTTTTTTGTTTACGATAGTACAAAGCATGCGTGAGTCTATAAAACATATATATAAAAAGATGCTCCTGATATTAACATGCTCGCAAATGTTTTTGTTGTGTATTTTATTGAATCAGATACCTGCACCACAGATGATGAATCCTGACATCTCTTCAAACTGTTTTTGTGCTGTACCAACATCAGATGTCCAACTACACTGATATTATATGGTAAAACAAGCTCCTTGACCACTGATTATGTTTTTTTTCTTCTTGAATCCATGGAAAGTAGCAGAAACACTCAAATAACACACGTAAATATCAGGCATGATTTACTTGTGTCACTTGTTGAACAGAATCTGTTGCAGGAATGACTCAAAGTCTGTTCACATCTCTGTGGTTAGATCAGTGTGCACAATAATGTGTCTTTGACCTTCATTATGTATGTTTTGATTATACGGTGTTGTAAATAAAATACAAATAATTAAAAAAAAAAACATTTGTTCAATCTCCTCACATTCTCTCTTACCTGCCTCAAAGTCAGTCACACTGATGGGCCATTAGCAGCCTTTAGGGGAGGGCCCTTTGTGTCTCAGGTGAGAATCACTTAATATTCAAGGACATTACCACTCCCTCGCATACAGGCTTTCAATCACAAAACATGTCTTAAAAAATTTTAATCAATGTATTGTTTTCTGTAAATGAGTAAGCAGAATGATTCTCACTTAATTGTGAAGTAAATATTCTAGCCAACAAGACTGATTACACTAAAGTCTTATTCAGGACTATTTAGTGTGGGTTTTATGGCCTTATTTCAGCTACATTTTTTTCCCAAAACTTACTAACCACGCATAATATTTTTTTTCTAAAAAAATACAAAGATGTACATCCATCTTGGTCACATAATATTGTAGCAAAGTTTGTGCTGAATACAAAAACAAATACATGTTGGTCATTAGTATGTTATAAGTAGCTGAAATAAGCACAAATATCAGGACATGTCAAAACCTCTCAAGGGCCCCAAAATCACCTCAGACCCCAGAGGGTTAACAGCAGGTGTTCATCACTAATGCACAATCATCACTTAATTAATCACAGAATTATCTCATTAACTTCAGCACTGATTCAGTGTTAAGGCCATTGCACACTGAGTCCGAAATTTTCTCAGTTAAAGATGTAAGATGAAGAAAAAACAGCATGAAGTGTAATTTAACAGTAAAAACTTTAATTAATTTACGGCAACACACTGTAGAAAAACAGTAACATGCTGGCAACCAGAGCTGCTAGTAGATTACCGTTAATTCAAGGAAAAAACAGCAATATACTGTAAAACATAACAGTCAGATTTAACCCTCTGGGGTCTGAGGTGATTTTGGGGCCCTTGAGAGGTTTTGACATGTCCTGATATTTGTGCTTATTTCAGCTACTTATAACATACTAATGACCAACATGTATTTGTATTTGTTTTCAGCACAAACTTTGCTACAATATTATGTGACCAAGATGGATGTACATGTTTGTATCTTTTTAGAAAAAAAAATATTATGCGTGGTTAGTAAGTTTTGGGAAAAAAAATATAGCTGAAATAAGGCCATAAAACCCACACTAAATAGTCCTGAATAAGACTTTAGAGTAATCAGTCTTGTCGGCTAGAATATTTACTTCACAATTAAGTGAGAATCATTCTGCTTACTCATTTACAGAAAACAATACATTGATTAAATTTTTTTAAGACATGTTTTGTGATTGAAAGCCTGTATGCGAGGGAGTGACAATGTCCTTGAATATTAAGTGATTCTCACCTGAGACACAAAGGGCCCTCCCCTAAAGGCTGCTAATGGCCCATCAGTGTGACTGACTTTGAGGCAGGTAAGAGAGAATGTGAGGAGATTGAACAAATGTTTTTTTTTAATTATTTGTATTTTATTTACAACACCGTATAATCAAAACATACATAATGAAGGTCAAAGACACATTATTGTGCACACTGATCTAACCACAGAGATGTGAACAGACTTTGAGTCATTCCTGCAACAGATTCTGTTCAACAAGTGACACAAGTAAATCATGCCTGATATTTATGTGTGTTATTTGAGTGTTTCTGCTACTTTCCATGGATTCAAGAAGAAAAACAACATAATCAGTGGTCAAGGAGCTTGTTTTACCATATAATATCAGTGTAGTTGGACATCTGATTCTGAGTTTGAAGAAAGTCATCAGGATTCATCTGTGGTGCAGGTATCTGATTAAAAAAAATACAAACAACCAAAACTTTTGTGAGCATGTTAATATCAGGAGCATCTTTTTATATATATGTTTTATAGACTCACGCATGCTTTGTACTATCGTAAACAAAAAAAAAAAACATTTTATATCTGAGAAACTAATTATTATTGTTTAGAAAAAAACAAACTATGATTTTGTAGTCATATAGCCTAGTATGTATGGCTTTGTACTACAAAAGATGTACTTTGTACTACAAAAAAAAGGATATTTTATATCTGAGAAACTAATTATTATCGTTTAGCACGCTATTAAATCCGTTTGTGAACATTAAACATTTTTCTAAACATTGTAGCATTCATCATGTTGTCGTTTGAGAAAAAAAATAAACGTGTTCAAGTTTGAGTCACAATAACACGTTAACTAATGCAAAAAAAGAAACATTACTTACTCATCAGATCGCTCTTCTCTTCTGGATGAACTCTTGCTCTTATTTTGAGGCGAATCCAGCTTTTATTCAGCGTGTCTTCTTCCAGAAACGAACAGTAATGTTAGCGCGAGGAACATCTGGCTTTGTTTTGGGGCGTCTCCACGAGCACGTGGCTCACGCGGCTATTTACATATGAATGCGAGGGGGCGGGATCCCATTAGAAATAATGAGTTAGACGGGACAGACTGAACATCGTGTTGGTTTCATACGGATTACTTCATCATAGAATGTTTGTTCGATAAGACTTACTTCATTTGAAAGTAGACACTTTCAGCTTTCTATAGATATAACTCTCATGTCTGTGTGTTGAGTTTTCGCTGAGTTACACTTCATTTTAGTGACGTTTTTTGAAGAGCAGCTCGCGGAGATGGAGAAGACAAAGAGCGCATCCTGTTAGTTTTCTTTTTTTTTTCCAAAACCACAAAGTTTTGTTGTATTCGTGAGTGTACACAAAAAAAATAGACACTTCAAAGTTTCAATTGATGTATAACACTTATCTGTACGACCAAAATCGACGGAGTATTTTTAATGTCTTTTGCACTGGTCTTAAAAAAAACGAGTTGGTATCGCCGGCGATACAGCCATCCCATTAGGGTTAACAAATTAAACAAGTTAATTTCACTAAAATATTAGTGAATGTTTATAGAAAATAAGTTATGCAAAGTCATGAACTGATAAGTAGAGTAAATATTAATCTGAACTAGGGATGTTAACGATTAATCGACGATCGATTAATTGTCGATAAGAGATATAATCGATAAATGCTATCGATGGTCGATTAAGCAGTTTCATTTTGGGGTGCGTGCGGCTCATGCGCAAAACACGTGCAAACGGCTGTGAGTGACGGTGAAGGGGCTGGATCTTACAAGAAAATAATTTACTAATGTACAAATTACGCTTTTAATATGATCCAAACTTTAAAAGTACATTAAAACAGATACAGTACAAAGTTCTTTTGTATTGAAATGTAGTAATAAGTCATGTTTAATTATAATTTCCCTAGATAATTGTTGCATATCGGGCACTTCGCTTTGACAGGGCTGCGGACGCGAGCAGGACAGATATAGGCTATTCTTTCCTACAACTTATTAATTCGTTCCTACGACATATTAATTTGTGGCAGATGTCCATGTTTCATTAATTTGTTCCCTAGAAAACCCATGATTTAACTTTAACTTTAAATACGGGAACAATTTAAGTCATAGTAACTAATTCTTAATTCATGGCCACGAAATCTTTCATTTCCCCCCACGTTTACCACAGTAAGAGATGCGAAAACAGTGATTAAAAGTGAACAACAATAAAATAAACCTGTGAATCTAGAGGGTGAGACAGTGAAGATTTGGGAAAAGAAACAATAAATAATATTAAATTCGTGACCATCCGGAAAAACAGAAGCCGCATATGGCTTGATTTAAATGTATGCGCTCGAACAGCATGAATCAAAAAGCATGGTCGCGATGTAACATTTGCCTGCTAACCAATTATTTATCTTATTAACAAAGCTTTGTACCTCACTTGTGTCATAATACTCACATTAAAATGTTTCAAATGGGTAACAGTGTGTTTTGCCGTAGCAACGCCTGTGGTTTTGGAAGCGGATCACTGACCACACGTCACAGCCCCACGCGCCGTACTTGCGTTTGGGATCATTTTATTTTAAATCCCGATAATGTCAATTGCAAACATTGCTATGATGTTTTAAAAATAAAAATGCACTGCATGATCAAACATTTAGGTGAGATAAATATATATTTTTGAAAAATGTCTAAAAAATTCCCCCTCCACCCCTCAAATTAAAAAATCCCCTCTCACAAGAGTCACCTAAGGGGGAAATTCATTCTCATAAATGAAATTCAGGCCCTGAATAAATGTCTAAAAATCCTGATTGGACTATCACTATAAATAATTCTACATAATAAAAAGAAGTCTTTAAAAAGATCGGTATCGGTGATCGGATCGGCAGATACTACTTTCTGTGATCGGCCTCAAAAATCCTGATCGGAGCACCCCTAACCCCTAGTATTTACATAATGCTTGATAGTCCAGGTGATATGCGCAAAATCTGAGGTGATATGTTCACTTTTTCATAAAAGCATGAAACTTAGTTCAATTGTACAGGTTAGGGCCCTAAACATTTTCAGAAATGGAGCCATTGCAAAAAATGACCATTTTACTTTCCACCATAACCAAATTATGTATTTTGTGTCATATCTCCTGAACCAAACATAACACAGAAAAGGTGATGTCTACCCCTATGTTTTGATGATCAAGGATTACAATGATACCATATACAAAAACATAAACAGTTCAGGTGAAGAGTTAATGGTGAAATCAGCAATGTGAGAAGGAAATAACAGTATCTGAGCATCACAGTATCACAGCATTTACAAAAGTCCATATTATGGCTAATAATTTTTTTCTTTCTTTGATAATTAACTAATATTTTATTCAATAGTACAATAAAATATTGTTTTAATTAATTAATTATTAATTAGTTACATTTATATAGCGCTTTTCTGGGTACTCAAAGCACTTAACATGGAAGGGGGAATCTCCTCAACCACCACCAATGTGCAGCATCCACCTAGATGATGTAACAGCAGCCATATTGCGCCAGAACGCCCACCACACACCAGCTTAACTAATATTTTATTCAATAGTACAATTAAAGATTGTTTTCAAGAATACAATCATTTATTTCAGAGATATAAAATAAAGTAAATGTATTTTTCCTTACCTCTCAGGCAGAGTCAGGTAGACGGTAGTATGTTTCCAATACATTCTTGTTCTCTCTCAACAATGCTCTAACATCACATGCAGACGGCAATGCAATCTTGCTAAGCTGCGTCCTATCTGCACCTCTTCAGCTGCATCTCTGTCATTTTCTGTGGGTCTCTGGAATTGTCAGTCAGCTGTCAACAAACTTCATTCTGGCCGTTGCTTCTCAGTCTACTCTTAGTATCTTGGCTTGACTGAGACTTGGATTCGTCCAGAAGACTTCGGGACCCCTGCTGTTCTCTCTAACAACTTCCCTTTCTCTAACACCCCCTGTTAGATTGGAAGGGTACTGGTCTTCTCATTTCTAATAATTGGAAATACTCAAACCACTCTTCACTATACAATAAAAATTATTTTGAGTTTCATGCTATTATGGTAACAGCTCCTGTTAAACTCCATATTGTAATGATTTATCGCCTTCCTGGTCAACTGGCACCTTTATAGAGCTGTATGGGCAGCTGTCCTCATTCTCTGTGGATGACAGTCCACTTGTTGTCTTTTGGTGACTTCGAAATCCATCTGGAGAAGCCTTACACTGCAGACTTCCACTTCCACTCCTAGCTTCATTCGATCTCAAATGGCTTACCACCACAAGCACTAACAAATCAGGCAACCAGCTTGACTTAATTTACACATGCAATTGTATCACAGACAACATTTGGCAAAACCTCTAGACATCTCTGCTCATTTCTTTATTACATTTAACTTATATATTACTACCCATGTGCCACCAATTCCACTACCAGTTACTTTTATGCGAAACCTATGCTCCCTTTCACCCTTCCATCTTTCATCCTCTCTTCCCTCACCCACACATTTCTACAGCAACTGACACTTTATGATCCACTTTAACTTCTTGTCAAGACAATATCTGTCTAGACAGGCCAGTGCATACTACCCTTTCTAACCTAAAAAGCTGCCCCATGTATCATCATATTTACTGTATTTTTGCTGAGAAGTCTTTTGGGTGGCTCACCGATATACTAGATTTCTCTAATACAAAAAAATTAAGTAGGCTTGACCAAAATTTTTTGTGGGGAGAAGAATTTATTATCTCACAGGTAGGTCTTTCAGGGATTCCTGGGGAGGAGAGGTATGCAAAGAACATCAACTGGCCACAGGGTTTCCTCTGGGATCAGTTCTTGGACCCCCCCCCCCCCCTCTTCACCATATACACTACATTACTGGAACCCATTATACAAGCACATGGTTTCTCCTACCATTGCTATGCTGATGACACACAGCTCTATCATTCATTTCAACCAGACAATCCAATAGTAGCTGCATGGATCTCAGGCTGCATGGCAAACATCTCGGCATGAATGAAAGAACATCACCTGCAGCTCAACCTGGCAAAGACTGAGCTTCTCGTTTTCCCTGCCAATCCGACTCTACAGCATGATTTCATCATCCTGCTAGGCTCATCAAAAATTATTCTTTGGTGACTAGCTGACCTTCAAGGACCATATTGTAAAGACAGCTCGATCATGCAGGTTTGCATTGCACAACATCAGGAGGATCAGGCCCTTCCAAACAGAGCATGCTGCACAACTTCTTGCCCTGGCCCATGTCATTTCTAGGCTGGACTATTGCAATGCTCTTCTAGCTGGGCTTCCATCATGCGCAATCAAACCTCGACAAATGTTTCAGAATGCAGCGGCACGACTGGTCTTCCATGACGTCACACCTCTCTTTATCTCCCTGCACTGGCTACCGGTTGCAGCTCACATCAAGTTCAAGACATGATGTTTGCGTACAGAACAGCCTCAGGCTCGGCACCCACCTACTTCCTCCTCACTCTTACGAATCTACATCCCCTCCAGAAGCCTGAGATCTGTAAGTAAGCGATGCCTTGTGGTAACATCACAGAGAGGCATTTTCGTTCACCTTTCCTGGCTGTTGAAATGATCTTCCCACAATCACAGTAATTAACAGAACACCCGACATGTTATCTGACAGCAGCACATACCCAACCCATTTGACATAAAATCTGGGACCCGAACCTCGCACCTGCATTAAATCTCCTACATGAGGTAGACAAAACTCATTTATTAAAACTTTTATTCAAATTGTGAATAGATTAAATACAGAAAGCAAGCAATGAGTTCTCCCTTTAATATAATCACTACAGCTGTCAATCAGTGGCAGCGCGATTGGCTACATTGCTCAGCGTGCACTGGACTGAGTCAAAACAGTCTTGGTTACTGGACCTGCAACCCGACCGTGCCTGTCACCGTCTGGCCCTCACTCACACTGCACCCTACACATAAATATTATTCCACCCGTTACATCAAATATTAGTGATTCACATGTGTACCCGCCCGCATGCAAGACTCTGGCTTCCCACTTGTGGACAACATAATAGACAACTCCAGAGAGTGATTGTATAATTAAGTTTACGTTAAATATGTTTGAAATTTTCATTCTGCATTTTCTGAGATTTCATTGTAATTCTTCTCATAAAGTCACTGAATTCACCATTAACTGTTCACCTGATTGCGTTGATGTCTGCATGTGATGTTAGAGCGTTGCTGAGAGAGAACAAGAATGTATTGGAAACACACTACCGCCTAACTGACTCTGAGAGGTAAGGAAAAATACACTTACCTGAGATGATTTTTTTTAATATCTCTGAAATATATTATAGTATTCTTGAAAACAATCTTTTAATGTATTATTGAATAAAATATTAGTTAATTATCAAAGAAAGAAAAAATGAATAGCCATAATATGGATTTTGTAAATGCTGTGATACTGTGATTTCCTTTTCACTTTGCTGATTTCACCAGTAACTCTTCACCTGAGCAGTTTATGTTGATGGTATCATTGTATTCCTTGACCATCAAAACATAGGGGTAGACATCACCTTTTCTGTGTTATCATGTTTGGTTCAGGAGTTACGAAACAAAATACATAATTTGGTTATGGCGGAAAGTAAAATGGTCACCATGGCAACCACAAGGTGTTTTTGCGATGGCTCCATTTCTGAAAATGTTTAGGGCCGCAAACTATACAACTGTACCAAGTTTCATGCTTTTATGAAAAAGTGAACATTATTTTCACATATTACCTGGACTATGAGGAAGAGGCGATAATTAGAGGTGGAGAAAGAATTACATAAATTAATTACTGAACACAGGTAATGATTCCTGTGTTAGCTGTTCAAGCTGGAGATGGCATGGGGGAATTTTTTATTTTTTTTTATGCCTAGATGTTCTAGTGCACAGAGATCTGTACCGTCTGCCTGAGGGGAGAAGTGCAAACAGGTTGTGGCCAGGGTGAGAGGGGTCTGTGATGATGTTTCCTGCCCGTTTCTTCACTCTGGAGTTGTACAAGTCCTGAAGGTTGGGCAGGTGCACACCAATGATCCTTTCTGCTGTCCTTACAGTCCGTTGCAGTCTTCTTATATCTGATTTGTTGGCTGAGCCAAACCAGACAGTTATAGAAGAGCACAGAACCGACTCAACGACAGCTAAATATAACTGTCATCTGTGCCTGTGGCAGGTTGAACTTTTTCAGTTGACGAAGGAAGTACAACCTCTGCTGGGCCTTTTTCACAATGTCAATGTGACTGTCCCACTTCAGGTCCTGGTATATGGTGGTGCCCAGGAATTTGAATGACTCTACTGCAGTCACAGTGCTTTTCACGATGGTGAGAAGGGGGAGTGCTGGGGGGTTCCTCCTGAAGTCCACTATCATCTCCACTGTTTTGAGCATGTTCAGCTCCAGGTTGTTAAGTCAAGTCAAGTCAAGTCACCTTTATTTATATAGCGCTTTTAACAATACAAATTGTCAAAGCAACTGCACAATATCAAAATGGGAAAATAGTGTCAATAATGTAAAATGACAAGATTAAACACTCAATTTTCAGTTAAAGGCATTTCATTATTGAATTCAGTGATGGCATCGTCCAGCTCAGTTCAGTTCAAAAAGTTTCTGTTCAATCAAGTCGACGATATTGCTGGAAATGAAGTGTCCCCAACTAAGCAAGCCAGAGGCGACAGTGGCAAGGAACCAAAACTCCATTGGTGACAGAACGGAGGAAAAAACCTTGGGAGAAACCAGGCTCAGTCAGGGGGCCATTTCTCCTCTGGCCAGACGATACAGCAGTTCAATTCCAACTGCTGCAAAGTTAGATTGGAGGGCTTAACTGGTTCCCGAGGTCTTGTCCTGATGGCTGTCTAGGTGACTGGGTCCTCACTGGGGGTCTGTCTCTGGGGCTCATCTAGGTGTCCTGGTCTCTGCTGACATTCAGGACTGTAGAGGTCGTCTCTAGGTGCTGATCCACCATCTGATCTGGTGACTGCAGTGACCTCGGAATAAGAAAGAAACAGACTAATATTAGCGTAGATGTCAATCTTTTTATGATGTAACAAGTACATCATGTGTTATGGGAAGTGTTCCCGGTTCCGGTTGATCTAATTAATGCAGCCTAACAATCCTTTAACGGATTTGAATAATAGAAGTGTATTAGTGTGTTATGTGTACGCCAGGTTAAAGAGATGGGTCTTTAATCTAGATTTAAACTGACAGAGTGTGTCTGCCTCCCGAACAGTGTTTGGTAGATTGTTCCAGAGTTTGGGTGCTAAATAGGAAAAAGATCTGCCACCCGCAGTTGATTTTGATATTCTAGGTATTATCAAATGGCCAGAGTTTTGAGAACGCAGCGGACGTGAAGGACTATAATGCGATAAGAGCTCGCTCAAGTACTGAGGAGCTAAACCAATCAGGGCTTTATAAGTAATTAACAATATTTTAAAATCTATACGATGTTTAGTAGGGAGCCAGTGCAGTGTTGACAGAACCGGGCTAATGTGCTCATACTTCCTGGTTCTAGTAAGAACTCTAGCTGCTGCATTTTGAACCATCTGTAATTTGTTTATTAACCTGTTAACCTGCACCCCCCATATTGGGAATCACAGCTGAAAATGACTAACTAACTTAAAATGGTAACAGTTCCTGACTTCAGTGTGCCACACACACAATTGTGGTGTCTTTGGAAAGAAGACCCTTTGGCCTTTACTATCCATCATCCAAAGTTGATAATGCTCAAAAATATAAAAAGTTATAGACACTGAAGTGCCTTGATAAAAATTGTACCACACTGAATTTTTTTTTATTTCATATAAAAATACATGAAATCAGTCCTGGAGCAATCCAGAAAAGTAATGGGTTGAAAGTCACATGTCTCATGAGTTTATATTTCAAATCTGAAGAAGATACCATGAAAAATGAGATTCCTGCAGACATTTTTCTAGCCCCCCCCCCCCCCCCACCCCCCGTTTGAGGAAAAATATTTACCAAATTATTGAAGGGTTCTACTACACGCTATTTAGTCATTATACATGCCACTGCAGTTTTTCAATTATAAAACAGTATACAGAATCTTAGACATCGTATAAGTGATTTATTTGAGCACTAGAAAAATACAATAATAATAATTTGAGTGATGAAAAAAAAACTTAATAAACTTAACTTAAAAAAATAACTTAAGTACATACTGATTTCCTGACAAACAGATGCTCTCCTGCTCATACATTAGTAATCACATGCTGAAGATCATTCATACAGATGCTAATCATACTGATGGCTGCCCAATATAGTCAATATTCACATTATAATGGCCTTTTATATAGACTGCATTCACACTGATATCTGTGAACAGTCAGTAATTACATGCTCATTATCAGTCATAGAGATGTTAATCATTCAGATACAGGCAATTCCCCACAAAACACGCAATCATATATAAAACTGCTGAAGAAGAAAAAAAAGAAATGTTTTTTCTTTTTTTCTTATTGTGCTAAAAGATCGTTAAGTTACGCCCCATCAGATGACAGGTGCGTCACAGCGTGCGTCACGCGCCGTCGCGAGGGTGCGCCAGAATTCAAATAATCAATCTTCCGTGTATCTTTGACTTTTTTTTTTTTGGATGATTTCATTCTGTTTGGGACATTGCCTGCTACAAAATCGTGCTGTTTTTTTACCACCAAGATGCTGTTTTTGAGCGTAATTTGTTCCATAACGGACACAAACAATAACTCTCCCAAGAGATGAGACGTAAACAAAGGATTAACGATCTAAATTACAGCGTTGTTGTTTCTTTGGACTAAAAGTGCTCGATGGAATGTTGTTCACTGGACCCTTATCTTTCAAACTAAACCAGGATTTACAGCAGTGGAGACGTTTGAGAGTCGTTATCAGGATGAATATGGTATGTTCTGCGGGGTTTTCTATACATGTTTTGATGTGTACTGCTTACACAAATTTAGCAAATACATTCCGTATAAGCTTTCTATCGAAAAACAGCGATCTGTCGTCGATGCTAGAGGCTTAGACCTTCAAAATGATATATAGTTTGTCAAGATTCATTTTGTCCTGTTTTACTTTATCTGTTTGAAAACAATGACGTGTGCAAACAAAGAGCAAACAAAGAGCTTTCAGTGCGCCCACGTCCTGGTGCATGTTAACAGGTTAAGCGTGCAGAACAACCACCCAATAAAGCATTACAATAATCTAACCTTGAGGTCATAAACGCATGAATTAATATTTCTGCATTTGACATTGAGAGCATAGGTCTCAGTTTAGATATATTTTTAAGATGAAAAAATGCAGTTCATAAAACCAGATGAATACATTATTTTAAACGAGTCTACCCCCCAAGATTACTGTTACAAAAATGAGCCGTGTCCAAAAGGCAAAGGGGGAGGTGTTTTTGTTACATAGTTCATAGTTTTTGTTACATCAAGTTGTTCTGAACTGTTGGATATGCTGAGGAATTGAGATAAATCAGGAAGATTACTTACAAAGCAGTCTTTTGTGGTAGAAGTGATGGTTCTACCATATTTGTAAGAAGGAGTTGAATTTACAGCTTTAACTATATGGAGTTTACACAAAACTAGATAATGATCTGATATATCATCGCTTTGCTGCAGAATTTCAACACCATTAACATCAATTCCATGTGACAGTATTAAATCTAGAGTATGATTTCGACTATGAGTAGGTCCTGAAATGTGTTGTCTAACCCCAATAGAGTTCAGAATGTCTATGAATGCTGATCCTAATGCATCTTTTTCATTATCAACATGGATATTAAAATCACCCACAATTAGGACTCTATCTGCAGCCAGCACTAACTCTGATAGAAAATCAGCAAATTCTTTAATAAAGTCTGTATGGTGCCCTGGTGGCCTGTATACAGTAGCCAGTACAAACGTCACGGGGGATTTATCATTAATACTTTTTTCTCTAGATAATTTTATATGAAGCACCATTACTTCAAAGGAGTTATACTTAAAGCCTGTCTTCTGAGAGATACTGAGAATATTGTTATAAATTGTAGCAACACCTCCCCCTTTGCCTTTTGGACGCGGCTCATTTTTGTAACAGTAATCTTGGGGGGTAGACTCGTTTAAAATAATGTATTCATCTGGTTTTAGCCATGTTTCTGTCAAACAGAGCAAATCTAGGTTATGATCATTAATCAAATCATTTACCATAAGTGCTTTTGTAGAAAGGGACCTGATATTCAGTAAGCCAAGTTTTATCAATTGTTTCTGTGTATTGTAAAAAAAAAAAAAAATTTGTTGAACATCAATTAAATGCTTACTCATAAATTGGTTTTGACGTTTTCTGTATTTTCTAGTTCGGGGAACTAGAACAACACAGCTTTCAAGTAGTTAAGACTGCACCAGACAGCCAGCTGCTCAACCTCTTTGTCCTGTGATTTTTTTTTTTTTTTTTTGGTTTCTTGGGTACAGGGATGATGGTGGAGCGTTTGAAGCAGGAGGGGACTTCACACAGCTCCAGTGATCTGTTGAAGATCAATGTGAAGATGGATGATAGCTGGACAGTCTGGGCCTTTGGCTTTCCTTATCTTCTGTTTGTTGAAGACTTTGCGTACATCATCTTCAGAGATCTTGAGTACAGGCTGAGAAACAGTAGGGGAGAGGGAGGGAGAGGGTGTTGATGGCTGTGTTGTGAGATGGTCAGAGGGGTGTGGGGTGTCAGACCAGGCTTTTGCTTTTCAAACCTGCAGTAGATCTCGTTCAGGTCTTCAGCCAGTTGTTGATTGGCCTCAGTGCTGGGGGATGGGGTCTTGTAACTGGTGATGGCATTCAGGCCTTTCCACACTGATGTAGAGTCATTACTTGAAAGCTGTTTTTCCAGCTTTTCAGAGTAGTTTTTCTTTGCCACTCTTTTATCTCCCTATTTAGTGTGTATTTGGCCTGTTTGTACAAGGCTTTGTCCCCACTCCTGTAGGCATCCTCTTTGGCCTGGCAAAGCTGTTTGAGTTTTGCACTGAACCAAGGTTTGTCGTTGTTAAATGTTAAATAAGCCCTGGCGGGGCATGTGATGTGCTGTCTGTTTTTAGGCAGTTCATGGGCGAGATAAGCTTGATTAAAATCACCGAGAATGATAATGAAAGAATCCGGATAACGCTGCTCTGTGTGTGTGATTTGATCGGCCAACAGTTCTAGCACCGCGCTCACACGCGCATCAGGAGGAATGTACACTTACCAGAATAAACGAGGAAAACTCCCGCGGCACATAATAAGGCTTACAGTTAACCTGTTAACCAGCGCCCCCCATATTGGGAATCACAGCTGAAAATGACTAACTAACTTAAGATGGTAACAGTTCCTGACTTCAGTGTGCCACACACACAATTTTGGTGTCTTTGGAAAGAAGACCTTTGGGCTTTACTATCCATCATCCAGAGTTGATAATGCTCAAAAATATAAAAAGTTATAGACACTGAAGTGCCTTGATAAAGATTGTACCACACTGAATTTTTTTTTATTTCATATAAAAATACATGAAATCAGTCCTGAAGCAATCCAGGAAAGTAATGGGTTGAAAGTCACATGTCTCATGAGTTTATATTTCAAATCTGAAGAAGATACCATGAAAAATGAGATTCCTGCAGCCATTTTTCTAGTCCCCCCCCCCCCCCCTCTGTTTGAGGAAAAATATTTACCAAATTACTGAAGGGAATACAAACTATTTAGTCATTATACATGCCACTGCAGTTTTTCAATTATAAAACAGTAGACAGAATCTTAGACATCGTATAAGTGATTTATTTGAGCACTAGAAAAATACAATAATAATAATTTTTGAGTGATGAAAAAAAAACAATAATAATAAAAAAAATAACTTAAGTACATACTCTGATTTCCTGACATACAGATGCTCCTGCTCATACATTAGTAATCACATGCTGAGGATCATTCATACAGATGCTAATCATACAGATGGCCCATATAGTCAATAATCACATTATAATGGCCTTTTATATAGACTGCATTCACACTGATATCTGTGAACAGTCAGTAATTACATGCTGATTATCAGCCATACAGATGTTAATCATACAGATACAGGCAATTCCCCACAAAACACGCAAACATATATGAAAACTGTTGAAGAAAAAAAAAAAAAAGTTTATTTGTGCAAAAAAGGCGATCGCTAAGTTACGCCCCCATCAGATGACAGGTGCGTCACAGCGTGTGTCACGCGCCGTCGCGAGGGAGCGCCAGAATTCAAATAAACAATCTTCCGTGTATTTTTTACTTTTTTTTTTTTGGATGATCTCATTCTGTTTGGGACATTGCCTGCTACAAAATCATGCTGTTTTTTTTACCACCAAGACGCTGTTTTTGAGCGTAATTTGTTCCATAACGGACACAAACAATAACTCTCCCTGAAGAGATGAGACGTAAACAAATGAATAACGATCCAAATTACAACGTTGATGTTTCTTTGGACTAAAAGTGCTCTTTGGGATGTTGTTCTGTGGACCCTTATCTCTGAAACGAATCCGGGATTTACAGCAGTGGATACGTTTGAGTGTCGTTATCAGGATGAATCTGGTATGTACTGCGTTTTTTTTATACATGTTTTGATGTGTACTGCTTACACAACTTTAGCAAATACATTCCTTTATAAGCTTTCTATCGAAAAACAGCGATCTGTCGTCGATGCTTGAGGCTTAGACCTTCAAAATGATATATAGTTTGTCAAAATTAATTTTGTCCTGTTTTACTTTATCTGTTTGAAAACAATGACATGTGCAAACAAAGAGCTTTCAGTGCGCTGGCGTCCTGGTGCATGTTAACAGGTTAAGAAAACGAAAGAAAAAACTGTGCAACAAGTAGCCTAGTATGCAGAGTTTCGGTTCATTTTTGTGATGCGCAAAAGGAAACTGCAGAAAGCAGCATCCTATTTTTCTTTAGGCCTATTTTACAAAAGCACAAAGATTTGTTTGTGTTGTGAATGTACACAACTAAAAGCAAACCTTTTACAATTCCGATTATCTTTGACTAAAAAGCCCGATTCGGACGGTAATTGTTTCTCATATGGACGTCTGTAAAAATAAATTTACATATCACCTCTGTGATAAAACTCATGGATTCGGATGGCGATTTATTCACAGTGGAGTGAGTTCTGTGATCCTACGAACCCGGGAACGTGCTGCTCACGTGGCCAGTCGCATGATTGTCTGCTGTAAATAAAATTAATTTTATTTATAAATTTATTCTTATTATTGTGTAAAATGTATTTTAAAATAATTATTTTATAAAATGTATTCTTATTATTCCAAGCATATTTTATAATATATAATCCTATTATTTGATTATTTAAATCTCCTGTTTAAAATACGAAAATAGATGTGCTATAGTTGTATATAATTATACGCGATATACAGGTGTATCTCAATAAATTAGAATGTCGTGAAAAAGTTCATTTTTTCTTGTAAGTTATTTCAAAAAGTGAAACTTTCATGTATTTTAGATTCATTGCATGTAAAGTAAAACATTTCAAAAGTTGTTTTTGTTTTAATTTTGATGATTAGAGCTTACAGCTCATGAAAGTCAAAAATCAGTATCTCAAAATATTAGAATATTTACATTTGAGTTTCAATTAATGACCATCCCTACAGTATAAATTCCGGGTATCTCTTGCTCTTTGAAACCACAATAATGGGGAAGACTGCTGACTTGACAATGATCCAGAAGACGAACATTGACGCCCTCCACAAAGAGGGTAAGTCACAGAGGGTCATTACTGAAAGGTGTGGCTGTTTACAGAGTGCTGTATCAAAGCATATTAAATGAAAAGTTGACTGGAAGGAAGAATTTGGGTAGGAAAAGGTGCACAAGCAACAGGGATGACCCTAAGCTTCAGAATACTGTCAAGCAAAGCTGATTCAAACACTTGTGAGAGCTTCACAAGGAGTGGACTGAAGCTGCAGTCAGTGCATCAAGAGTCACCACGCTCAGACGTCTTCAGGAAAAGGGCTACCAAGCCACTTCTGAACCAGAGACAACGTCAGAAGCATCTAACCTGGGCTGTGGAGAAAAAGAACTGGACTGTTGCTCAGTGGTCCAAAGTCCTCTTTTCAGATGAAAGTAAATTTTGCATTTCATTTGGAAATCAAGGTCCCAGAGTCTGGAGGAAGAGTGGAGAGGCACAGACTCTATGTTGCTTGAAGTCCAGTGTGAAGTTTCCACAGTCAGTGATGATTTGGGCTGCCATGTCATCTGCTGGTGTTGGCCCACTGTGTTTTCTGAAGTCCACAGTCAACGCAGCCATCTACCAGGAAAATTTAGAGCACGTCATGCTTCCTTCTGCTGACAAGCTTTATGGAGATGCTGATTTCATTTTCCAGCAGGACTTGGCACCTGCCCACTCTGCCAAAGTTACCAAATGCTGGTTCAATGACCATGGTGTTACTGTGCTTGATTGGCCAGCAAACTCGCCTGACCTGATGAGACAAACTACAGGAGCGAGGTGAGCCGCCTGGCCGGGTGGTGCAGGGACAACAATCTCTCTCTGAATGTGGAGAAGACGAAGGAGATTGTTGTTGACTTCAGGAGAGTGCACACTCAGCATGCTCCTCTGACCATCAACGGTGCGACTGTGGAGAGAGTGAGCAGCACCAAGTTCCTGGGTGTGCACATCACAGAGGACCTCTCCTGGACTAACAACACTGCGGCACTGGCCAAGAAAGCACAGCAGCGTCTCTACTTCCTCCGCAAACTCAGAAGAGCCAGAGCCCCGACCCCCATCATGTGCACCTTCTACAGAGGCACCATCGAGAGCATCCTGACTAGCTGCATCACTGTGTGGTATGGCGCCTGCAACGCGTCCTGCCGCAAGTCCCTTCAACGGATAGTGAGAGCAGCTGAGAAGATCGTTGGTGTCTCTCTCCCCTCCCTCCAGGACATCTACAGCACCCGTCTCACCTGCAAAGCCCTCAGCATTGCAGGTGATCCCACCCACCTGTCACACAGCTTCTTCAGTCTGCTGCCATCAGGGAGGAGACTGCGGAGTCTCCAGGCGAGGACCAGCAGACTGAAGGACAGCTTCATACATCAGGCTGTCAGGAAGCTGACCTCCCTCCCGTCCTTGCCCCCCCCCCTCTTTTACCCCACACAACACTGAACTCTGACACTACGACCCCCCCCCCCCCCCCCCGGCTCCCCACATCCCCAGGACCTCCCCCCCCCTACAAACTGTGACCCGCACCAGTCACTTTGTGCAGCACTGGACTGATCTCTACCTCATCCAGCATTGACTGTAAACTACCTCTTCTTACAGTCTGATAAAAGAATGTTCTTTTTTTGCACTACACATATATCTGCACAGTTTTGTTTTATTTAACTGGTTTGCACTCTATCTGCCATGTGCCTTATGTCACTTTATCTATCTCTTTTTAATTTTTTTATTTTTCTACAATGTCCTCATTTGTATATCTGTATAGTTTGTATGTACATATGTTTAAACTGTATTTATCTGTATTTGAACGTCTACTGTCAGTGTTTAATGTTGACTGTATGCACCAAGGGTCTGAGAGTAACGCAATTTCAATTCTCTGTATGTATGTACTGTACATGTGGAAGAATTGACAATAAAGCAAACTTGACTTGACTTGACTAATTCACGCTTGTAAAAGCGACGCAGTCGTGCACTTTAAACGAAAACACAAACTCGTGCTGTTCTTTTGCACAGAAATCCATGTCCGCGCGTCTGTGTTTCCTTGCAACAACTGCAGCACGCAGCTGACACGCGAATGAGGTAGGCTATGAAAACATGACCAAACTAAAGTAAGTCTCTAAATAATATCGATCATCTTATTTTGACTCGATCATTAATTGGCTTCTGTTGATGGACATCAGAATTTTTTTGTGCGAAGCAGGGAAAGGGAAGCAGAAAGGAGAGATGATGAGTTTGAGGGAGGTAAGACTTGATAAACAAACTATACTGTGCATCCCCAGCCAGACAGGTCTCAGACATTAGAAGAAAAAGTCTCAGGAAAGCCTGTCAAGTCTGTTGAATTGCATTGTTGCTGAGAAAAACATTTATGTGTTCTGTACTTTCAGATATGAAATTAATATTTAATTCACTAGCTTTAGTTTAGGACATTACATAAAAAGTTGGCAGTAACTATGGCTGAGATAACTATGTCCTATTATAGGCAGTACAGTTTAATGCTCAAAAAAAATGAACCAACCTTGTTTGGACTTGGCAGGGAAACCGGAGAATACCTTTTTGTTTTTTTTTCTAGATTAAATATGCTCTTTATTTTAGTTGCAGCTGTAAAATGACTGGTTTCTTGAAATATTGTAATTGTAAATTCTTGAAAAGATGTAATTATTAATTGTTATCATTGTGTAATGTAGAAGAATGCAGATGTGCAAGAAAAAATTCTCTTTGCTTTTATTATTTCCACAGTGTATGCCATTTATGCCTTAAACAATGTTAATGTTCATGTTAAGTTTGTTAAAGAAACTTAAATATTTTTATATACATACATGTTTACCTTCCTCAGTATTGTTGCACTGTAGTGGTTTAAGCAACGGAAATGTGTACAGTGCATTGTGTTGCACACTTTTTTCACACAGCAGGCTTTCAAGAAAAAAGTGATAGAAAAAGGGGGCCTGTGCCCCAGTAGAGCTTTAGGTCTAGCAACGCCCCTGGGTCCATATAAGAAACATGTCTACGTGGATGGGGTGAGTTTGCCTCCCATTCAGTGCACTGCACCTGGCACTCCCACTCCATTGCGACTGGTTGGCTACCTTTGAGCCTTTCACCTACTCTGTAGAGTCTGTTAGAATGTCTTTATAAAATTATCTTTCCTGGGGACATTACGCCCTGATACCCCCCAGTGGATGCTTGCTCAACAGCCATAAACAGACTGGGACAATGTCATGTGTGTCAGAGAGCAGTCCATGTTCTCTTTGTTTTTGTTTTTTTTGCAGAGACAAAAGCTAAAAACACCACTCTATGCCAGCATAAAAACTGGAATTTCCATGCTACAGAATTACATGTCTGGGAGTTCATTTTGAATTATTCAGCCTTTCAAGAACAAGCAGATCCACTGCCGGTTTCTTCGGTATTGGGCGGAGCTAATACGTAAACGGCAGTCTCATTGGCTAGCGCTCACCTGTTACCACCCTGTGATAGGGTTGGGCAGTATATCGAGTTTGTACGATATATCGATATATTCTTTATAAGCGATACGTATGAAGCAATACCGTTAATATCGATATACAGTAGTTTGATACGAGCGCATCTGAAAAAATATCTAGGGAGGACACAGACTGAAGTGCTGCGGAGAAAGTGCATAATACAATTTGTTCTAAACATGTGACAAGCTTTATACGAAGAGCTTTAAAAACTCGTAAGATATAGTAGCCTATAGTTTATAGTAGGGCTGCACACTTAATCGAATTTCTAATCGCGATTACGATTATGGATGCCACGATTATGTAATCCTTCAAAGCCGCGATTACAAAAATAAATAAACAATTAAAAATGCCCACTTGCATTATTCTGTGTGCTTAAGAGGTGTTTGCAGCGCGGGGTTTAACAAACTCAAACACACTGGATAAAAGCCATTTTGTCTAACTGATAGTCATTGTCACTCTGTTGTGCATGATAGATATGTTAAACGTCAAACGTGTCAAAAGCGGAACAAAATAGCGGAACTCGTTTGAACTGCGGGCCACACGGACCTTTTATCCGCGCCGACCCGCGCGCCTCAAAAGAAAACAGTGCAGCGAGAGCTGCATAGAGCGTATGCGTTTATTACAGTGATCACGCGCTAAACAGCGCTGTGAAATCCAGTAAGAAGCACTCGAGTTCAGTGCAGAGTTCTCCAGTACAAATCACATCTCTTTAATTTAAACTAGTTTAAAGCCAAATAAATCAGAGCTGTTATTCTCATCAACACTGATGCAGAAAGCAGCAGAAACAGTGCAACAACGATCCAGTTAGAAGACGTTTCAATCCACAAATCACCCACATTTACCATAGTTTTACTGTAGTAACACTAACGAATCAATGGTACGATGACAGAAAAGTAGGATATTCATATTGAGTATTATTAATATACTAAATATGTTAAAGGAGTAATGGAATATAATTACATTATTTAGTTAATTATTATATCAGTTGATGTGGATTTGTAATTGACTGAATACCTTTTAAGCTACTGTTTTTCAATGCAAACACCATAGAAACCATATAGTTAGGCTACTTTTTTTTACCATGGTAACGAGGTGATGTACTTTTGGTTATGTATAAAAGATGAGGCTGTTACAGTTTTCACAATGCTGTCAAATGTACATCTGCATCCTAACTCAAGCTCCTGCTACTCTGAACTCAAGCTCCTGTTCTAATGTGCATTTCTAAGAGAAAAAACTTGTAATATTACATGTTCAATGCTACCAAATCAGGTGCTGGTGCCACTGCTCTCCAATGTTAGTCTGGAGCCCTGATCATATAAATTGTACTGTAAAATGTTCTTTTTAATTGTAAATGAAATATATAGCTTTAGTAAACCATTTTTTCTTTTTTTTTCTTTTAGTTTTAGTATAACGCATTATTATACCATAATTTTACCTTTTTTTGTTTAAAGAAGAAACCAAACCAATGTATAGTTGACATTTGAGGCTCAGTGCTATAGAAAAGCAATAAAAGTTCAGGAAGAGTGTTTTCAGCCTTTATATATATATATATATATATATATATATATATATATATATATATATATATATATATATATATATATATATATATATATATATATATTATATGAAAATATGGCATGCAGCTTCAAACAATGGCATAATCGTTAGTAATAATCGCAATTACAATCTCAAGGGAATAATCGACAATTTTGATTTTTGTCATAATCGTGCAGCCCTAGTTTATAGTTTCAGTTTAAAGCGGCTCGTGCTCGCCCCATCAGATGCTCTGACAGAAAGGCTGCGTGTTCCGCTGACAGAGATGCTACTCGTGCGGTTTAATGTGTTTGAGATGTGCTGTTTTCCTTAATGCATAACTTACATTTCACAGGTATATTCTCCATCTGTAAATGTTAGAAAGCCATGGAAATATTTCCATTTTGCTGTCAGAAGTGCATGAGCTTTTGCTTTGCGATTCTCTGCTAAACTTCACAGACTTCATTTAGAACGAGCGCCGCCACGCGTGTGCGCGCCAAACAGACAAAGCTCAATGAAATAGGAGCGCAATAAATCTGACAAAAATATACATTTTGCTGAAATATCTGTAGCTGGACAATGTGACATATGTATAATTTTAAACCTACAAGTAAGTGTATCTGTATGATAGCACTAACTGTAAAGTGTAATGGGTAATCAAAATAGCCTTTTTACTCAATTAGTCTGTGCTTTTTTTTATTATTTTAATTTAGTAAATTTAACTTCTGCTTTAAAATGATTATTTTTGTTTTTAGATTGCAATGTTACAGTGTTAGAATGTTATGTGATTTTAACCATTTTTTGCACATAATATATGCCTACATGCTTACATTCACTTATTTGTTTAATTCTTATACAAAATATCGAGATATATACCGTATACTGCAAATCAGCCAAAAAATACAGCGATATGAATTTTTGCTCATATCGCCCAGCCCTACCCCGTGATGCCTTTAGTTCGAGCAAACACTGCAGTCTGTAACATTGTGAGGCACTGAATTAGATCTGTTACATAATGGATGTTTTACCGTTTTACAATTAATTTTATTACAATTTTAAAAAGTTTAAAATTTATCCAGGAGTAGCCGTTGGTTTTTGATCGTTTCTCTTCCTTTTATTCTTGGCATCTTAATTTAAAGTCTTAATAAAGTAATTAAAAAAAATTAAGTAATTAATAAATTAATAAAAATCTTAATAAATATTTTACAGTATGTTTTAGTATAACTCTTGTACTTATAGCACAAAGAGTGAGAACAAAAAATAATATTTGATTCATACAAGTAGTAAGTAGATTGTACAGAGCAGTAGCAGTATAAATTACTTAAAATGTGTTAGTGCAAATTGTTACAAAGATGTTTTAAAGTAAATCCTTCAAGTTATTTTTTTTCAGTGCACAAACCTCCGTCATTCAATGGTAAAAAACCTTGTTAACTCCATTTGAGTATGATATTCATAAAATGTTAAAGTTAGGGTAGGCAATTTCGGAAAGGCTAGCGATAGCGAGCTAGTAGGGGTGCAACGATATTATTAATATTGTGATATCGCGATAGCAAAACTGTCTCGATATTATCGTAGTCACATGACGATATGAAATGATAGGTCTTCTGGGCAAAAGTGTAGTTTTTAAATGGGTGGTTGAATTGTGATTTCACTTTTTCAACTTTAGTTAGTGTGTAATGTTGGTGTTTGAGCATAAACAGTATCTGCAAAGTTACAACGCTGAAAGTTCAATGCAAACGGAGATATTGTCTTTTAAAATTATGGCAGTTTAATGCCTACAAAAACGGCTCGTAGGGACTACAACGAGCTACTTCCTGGGTTGGTGACATCACAAACCCAGAAATTTACATAAACCCGCCCCTGGGAACATGCCACAAAGGGGGCGGGGCCAGGTTGAGCTGCTTTAGAGAAGAAGAGTTGTTGTCATGCCGCCAAAACTAGGGATGTACGAAAAAAATCTATCCATATATGAATCGTGATTCTGTCTTCTAACAATTATAATGGATTCACAAGTTTCAAAATCAATGTTCTAAAGCAGCGGTTCTTAATCCTGTTCCTCACGTCCCCTGCTCTGCACACACTCTGCATCTCTCTCTCTCTCTCTCTCTCTCTCTCTCTTTCATTCACATCAGCAGCTCAGCTCCACCAATGAACTGTACCAATTGTACACTTTCGCATAGCTATAGAAATTATTTTTCACATAGCTACGAGAAGTGTTAAACGTGGACGCACACGCCGTTGCCGTGGTAGCAAGCAATAGGGTAAACATACCTATTAAGCTCACCAAAATCTACATTGAGTAATTTTTAGTGCACAATATATTGGTTTCAGTACAAAAAGTTACAGTATGTTAAAATAAAATATTAATCTCTCACACAAAAATGTGTAATTTTATTTTAAGTGACAAAAGCATTTCAATTAAGATATACATCATTAAATTCAAAATGTCTGGCTGTGCTTAATGGGTACATTTTTGTACTCTTTAAGCACACCCCTGTTCCCATTAAGCTCACATCATGTTTTATTAAAGAAATCTTGTTTATTTTAAGGAAATTTTTTAAAGAATGATTGTAAAAATAGATTTTTTTGAAGGTACAAAGTCAATCAAAAAATACAACAACAAAAAAGCAGAACACTAAAATCAAGCAACAAGTTATTCAATTCAAGTCGATCAATTATATATTCATAATGAAGTGTCATCTAAGCACATTGCAACATCTATACTAGTCCACATTCAGATAAGTAGCACATTCAAAAATCAAATAAAACAAACCAATAAAACATTTAATTCATGGGAATGAACACAGAAACTAGCCTCATTATGAAACCTCTTTTGGCTGGAATACACTACACAATTTTTGCCCCGATTTTCCACCGATTTACAGTCTGGAGAAATTGATGCTAGTTGCCAAAGATCAGAGCCAGAATCCATAGAAAATCAATTAACTTAAAGTGACAACCATCAGTTAATATTTAAAGTCTGTTTATGAAGTATTTACATAGACGTTCAATGTGGAAGAGCTTAAAGAGCACACTGAGCTTAATTGGAGCAGCAACAATTTTTAATAAATTTCATGTAATATTTATTAAAATGACAGGATTTTTGCTAAATAAATAGTCTAGGTCATGTATTAAGTTTAAACATATTTTAATATGAACAATTATTATCAGTGTTGGGGGTAACGCATTACAAGTAAGGCGAGTTACTATTACTTTTTTCAAGTAACTAGTAAAGTAACACATTACTTTTTAATTTACAAGAAAATATCTGAGTTACTTTTTCAAAAAAGTAACGCCAGTTACTTTTTTCCCATTTATTGACTGACAGTTATTGAAAAACTAACTGAAATAAAATAATAATTAACAAAAATTAACAATCGTTTTCGTAATCATGACGTTCTCACCCCTTGGCGGAAAAAATATTTGAGTTGTGTGACAGTTTAGGGAAATACCTGTAAATGGCGCATCACACACATGGGGTTATCTGACGGAGAGACGCAAAGCAGTTTAAAGCAGAGTCCTGTACGGGTCCTGTTTGATAAACGTGCACCAGCAGTATTTACAGAACACCTGACCCGTTATCCGACAGCAGCACTAATTTATTTCTGTACCAGACCAGAACCGTTTGACATAAAGACCGCGAGTTGCGACCCGAACTGCACACGCATTAACCTACAACATCAGGTAGGCAAACTTATTCATTTTCTCGTGTAACACAAGCAATCAAACCAACATTAGGCATTCTAAGTTGGTGCTTTGAAGAAAAACAGACACGCAGAGCAACGTGATAATTAACAGAAAATAAAGATAAGAACGTGCCTTTCTGTAAACAATACAAAACTTGGCCTAGCATCTTGTGATCACTCTGCCAAACTTTAGAACAAATATGCATAGGCTAAATCACATCATACACACGCTTATAATTCTTCATAAATAAAGAAAAGAACATTCAAATATGAGCCTTTACTGTTAAATATGATTCATTCATTAGATGATTTATGCGCGGCTGTTCATGGAAAAGTGAGGAAGACACGACAATACCATGATTATGGTTAAATAAGAAAAAAGACATCTAATATAATGAAATTAGGCTACATTTATTTTCATATTAATATCTCAACACACCATTAGATTACATTATCGCAACTCGTGTAGATTTATGCGTTTCAGCATGCGTTAATTTTGTGTCACTAAACGTTTGCCTCAATAAGGTTAAATTATGCCCAAGTCTTTCTTTGGCCTTCGCTCTGGAAGTGATCTGTTGATTCTGCTAAACTTTAATTAAAACCGAAACTAAACTATATAAAAACTAAATAAAAATGTGTTCACAAAATAAAAACTAAACTAAAACTAACAAAAATATTAATGAAACTAATAAAAACTAAACTGAATTTTATAGCAAATTTGAAAACGATATTAAAATAAAACGAATTAAAAAATTCAAAACTATAATAACCTTGGTGTGAACATGCTGTTACTGTAATGTGCATTAATTCATCCCACTCGCAAAAAAAACAGATTTAGTATTCATCAAAATGAATTAAAACAGTGAAATGCAAACTCAGAATATGAAGCAAACCTGCAATAATTAAATATGTTAAACAACACAAATGTATCTAATCCCATTTTATTAACCAATGTCTTTGCTGCTGACCTTTGATAATACAATTCAACCATACTAATAACCAAAAATGACTTTAGATAAACTAACAATTGTGCTTCATTGTTTTTTAATTGCTGAAGAGTGTTGAACCTTCTCCTGCGTTCTACTGTACAGACGTGAATTTACTCTTCCTTCAGCCTGACGTTTATTCATTACACTTTTTGGTGTGAAAGGGCTTTTACATTTGCTATAATTAGAACTTCTTATATTAAAAACAAACAATCAAGCCCTGCTCATATTTAAAAAGTAACACAAAAGTAACGCAAAAGTAACGTAACGCATTACTTTCCATAAAAAGTAACTAAGTAACGTAATTAGTTACTTTTTTAGGGAGTAACGCAATATTGTAATGCATTACTTTTAAAAGTAACTTTCCCCAACACTGATTATTATTAACAATATCTATGAAATTATATTTTTTCTTATTGATGTCACACTGAAGCTGTGTGATTTTCATAGTAGTGTACCCTTTAAGCTTACCATAAAATATGAAATCTTTAAAAATTACAGCACTGTAAAACGACAGACCAGCAATAAACTGTCAATTTATAATATTATGGATGTAAAAGAACAAGCCAGTAATGCCTGTGATTGAATATGTTAGCGTAGCACACAATCTTATACAGCTAGTCAGCTAACTATGTTCTGTAGCATCTGCGCCGTGTTGCTAAAACTATCTTTTGGTCTAATATAATTAGTCCCCACATCCAAGTTCCAGGTTATAATATGCAAAAGTCTGAACATTAATCTCTTAATTTTACAATAAGTAGTAGGGCTGCCACTAAGGACTATTTTTATATCGATTAATCTATCGACTAATTTATCGATTAATCTAAACGATTAATTTCCCACAAAAACAACCCATTTTACTTAAGAATATTTTATTAAACCAAATTAAATCCAAATTTCTATGAAATACACTATTATAGTGTAAGAATAACAACATATCCACGTGTTCTAGTCTAATAATAACATTATAATCAGTATTTTAAATAAGGAGAAAAATGTAAATGTGCAGTATTTCTGAAAAAGAAAAAAAAATTAATGGAACCATTAAAATGGAATCCAGAAAATAATGGAAAACAGAATTTGGTAAAGATAAAATTGTAAAACTCAATTAATTAGACAGGCTTTTTGATTAATAAAATTTAATTTAACCATTAAAACATTAAAAAAAAATTTTTTTTGTGGTTATAAAAATAGATGTAAGTGAACAATAGCTTTTAATATGACTTAAAATACATATATAATAGCAATGATGCAATAATAATTAGTTCAAATAAAGTATCAAAAGCAAGAAATCATATGGTTTTATTGAACAAAACTGTTAAAATACATAATGTATTATAAACAATAGAGCTAATGTAGATAACGCATAACAACAAAGGCCTGCAGGGGGCGCCTGATGATTACTTTACACATTACTGCACGATCTAATCCTTGTTTAATATTGACCAAGCACCATTTAATTCAAATGTCCACTTAAACTTTAATATTTGGCCATTTCTTTAGGACAGAAATGCTATAGCCACTGTAATTAAATAAATATGTGAACATCAAAACGTATAAACTCAGAGTGAAGGTTTGAGCTTTTATTTTTAAATCGCGATGTATTCTCCTGTGTTTGTGTAGATTTATAAATGATTTACCTTACACATCTGATGAAATGGCGCACGTTGTGTTCCCCGATGAACGTTATAATAAACCCAAACTCACAAGAACATGCAGAGATGGAGTTTGAGGCGCTCCAAACATGTAAATAAGTTTCTGTGGAACTACTGTGAAGGGAGCCGCTGTGAGACGCACGTGCTTAACCTACACGCATGTAAATAATTAAAGCACATATACTGTGTTAGAACTGCATCGCATATAATTATTTAATTAAATCATAGCGTTTGTGAATTCACAATTATGCTTAATTATGATTTTTAAATGGGTTTAATGTCATGCAGCCTTGGAAAATAGTCTAATAATGTGTTTTATGGATTCTCGTCCGTGAAATGCGGCACTTCCGGTATTTTGACGGTTAGTCGACACCAGCAAAATGAAGTCGATGATTTTTCAAAATCGACTAGTCGACTAACATCGACGAATCGCGACAGCTCTAATAAGTAGTGAAACTTACCCAAAATAAAGGTTTAAACATCTAAAAAACGCACATTTAAGGGGCTCCTCTTTTGGTGAAAGTTTTTAGACAGCTTTCAAAATGGCCGCCAGGCAGCGTGAACACATACCGTGCGTTCCATTCGGAAGGACTCATCCCTATGCCCTAATCCCTTCAAAGGGTTTACCCTCCGGAGTGAGAGCTTTGAAGGGATGAAGGGTGTAGAGGACCAAACAACTTTCTTGAAGTGTCCTTATGCATCATCATCCCGTGCCCACACGGAGGCGCCGTCATCATGCAAAGAATCTGCGCAATGGATCATGGGAGCCCGAAGTGTCCATCAGTTGTACCCTTCAAAATCCTTCATTCTGAAGGGCCCTTTGAAGTGGCTAGTTTTGAGCACTTCGGTTTGGAACTACCCTTTAATATGGCGGCCATGAGTGTTTTCACTCCGAAGTGCCCTTCGGAGGGCAATATATCCCGTTTGGAACTCACCGATGGAGACCCATATCTCAGTGTGCAATGATCTGATTGACTTGAAATTAAAGGAGGTATATAGTAACAAACATCAATTGGTTAAGACATCAAGTAGGATAATAAATTATTTTTTCTTTTTCGAATCTGATCTCAAAAATGGAAGTGTGCTTAATAGGTATTTTTACCCTACTTGCTGGCAAACACTTCTTACTGTTACAAAAATTGCTACAATGCAATCATGTATTCTGCTGTATTAAAGCTTTAATCAGGATTAAACCGTATATTAGAAGCTAACAGAAGCAGTAGCATTTACAAATAACAGCGTATCTAAAAGTATGAGACAACAACAAACAAAGAAACCTACCATTCTGAATCGTCCTGTAAGAGCCGTGCTTGCACAGGTTCTGAGCGATCCTCTTCACTAATATCCTCTGGGTCTCAGTCTGGTTCAAACTGATAATCAATATTGACGACGTCATTGTTTTACCTTACAACACCAGAGTGCATGCTGAGGTGAGGGGCGTGACGTTTCTGCACTCGCACTGGGCGGTTTAACGAATCACAACACACTGGGCCAGCATTGTGGTTCTGATTTTCTGTTGGCTTGTTTGGAGGAGGTTAAGAGCTGGATGTCTCTTAATTTGGTTGAGTTAAACCAGAGTAAAACTGAGATTATGCTTTTTGGCCCTGCCAGAGGATGCTTAGATATTGCCTCATATTTAGGAACATGGTCAGACTACTGTCATGACCAAGTAAAGAATCTAGGTGTTGTGTTTGACCCAGATCTGAAATTTGATAAGCAGATTAATGCTGTGGTTAAGAGTGGCTTCTTCCAGATTTGGTCTATTGCTCGATTAAAGCCTATACTATCGAGAAAAGATTTAGAGAAGGTTATTAATGCCTTCGTTCTGTCTCGCCTTGACTATTGCAATGTTTTGTATGTGGGGTCCTTTCAGACCGCTATTTCACGTTTGCAATTAGTGCAAAATGCGGCAGCTCGATTGCTGGTGGGTGCTAAGAATAGTCATCATATTTCTCCTATTTTGGCTTCTCTTAAGTGGCTACCAGTGGACCTTAGGATACAATTCTGCTATATGTTTTTTAAAGCTGTGCATGGGATGCTCCTGCTTCTGTGTCAGAGCTTATTGCTCTTCATCAAGCACCTAGGTTTTTAAGATCAAGTAATATGTCTTTACTTGCTGTTCCTTGAACTCGTTTAAAGTTAAAGGGGGACCAGGTCTTTGCTGTTGCGTGTCCAAGGCTTTGGAATAATCTGCCTCATGAACTTAGGGAGATAATTTCATTAAATGTTTTTAAAGTGTGTGTTAAAAGTTATTTTCTGTCTTTAGCCTTTGAGAGGTTGGGCTAGTATTCAATGTGTTACTAGGATGTGTGCTGTTTTTATGTGTTTTATGTTTTTTCTATGCTGCTTATACAGCACTTTGGTCTGCAGGTGCAGTTGTAAAGTGCTCTATAAATAAAGTGAATAAATGAATGCATGAACCAATCTGAGCCCATTGCCTATTTCATAGGGAGGGGCTTCATAAGACCAGGAAATCATCAGAGCATTTATAGGAGAAGCTTTATTTTCGTGGCAGATGATTATAGCATTTAACTAGATTTGTAGTGAGATGCATTTTTGTAAGCATATTTTCACTGAAGCTGGAGTTTTCCTTCAAAATAAAAGCTCTACTGCAGTTTCTGTCAAAATAAAAGCTTAAAAGTACAGTGTGAATTTCTGACAGTTAGCGGTTTAAATGCAGTCCAAATTAAAAATATCTCTTTTAAGTGTAAAAAATTAGGAAAGAAGTATTGTAATTTTCCTACTGTAGTGTAAAGCAAAAATAATTATTTCTGACATGACAATGCCTCTGTGTATAAGGCAAGGTTCAAAAAGAAATGATTGATTCAGTCAGTGTGGAAGAACTTGACTTGCCTGCATAAAGCCAAGTCCTAATCCCATCTGAACACCTCTGGTGTGACTTTAAATGCAGAGGTTGAGCCAAAAACTCGTCACCAATCACCAGCTTGGCTTGTACTATATGGACAAAAGCATTGCCCCCCCCCCCCCACCCCCACCCCACACACTTCTTTTAGAAAAAAAAAAGGCACTTCCAAAACTGTGGCAACAAAGATGGAAACATAATTCATATATTTAAAAATTGTATTTCCATCTCTGTTGCAAAAGTTTTGGAAGTGTCTAAAATGACTGTAATATATGTACAAGTCATTGGTGTTTGGTGATGAGTTTTTGGCTCAAGTCACACCAGAGGTGTTCAGCTGGGATTAGGACTTTGCTTTATGCCGACCAGTCAAGTCATTTATTTTTGAACCTTGCCTTATACTCAGAGGCATTGTCATTTTATAATAGAAAAGGGTCCTGTCCAAACTGTTGGTATAAAATTACAAGCACACAGTTCCCTAGAATATCATTATATGCTTAAACATTAAGATTTGTACTAATGGAAATTACTAAAGTATTCAAACCTGTTCATTAGAAGGGGGTGTCCCAATACTTTTGGCAATATAGTGTATCATGTCTGCGCAAACAGGGCAAAGGGTAAATACATATTTTGACAGGCAGGCAGGACATCCTATTGTAATGTTCGGACCAAACATTTTGATCTGATGACCATTTAATGCTCCTATGCCTTCCACAGATAATATAAATACATATTAAAAAAATTAGACCACTTAACTTAGTGACTGCTATCGGGATGTGAAGAGACTTTCAACCAGCATAACAAAAACATGTTTTTGAACCAAATCACCTACCCTGCCTTTAAGTGCGAGTGTATATTTCCATGCTATGCTTTTGGGGCAGTCGTGGCCTAATGGATAGAGAGTTGGACTTGTAACCCGAAGGTCGTGGGTTCGAATCTCAGGTCCGGCAGGGATTGTAGGTGGGGGGGAGTGAATAACCAGCACTCTCTCCACCTTCAATACCACGACTGAGGTGAGACCCTTGAGCAAGGCACCGAACCCCCAACTGCTCCCCGGGCACCGCAGCATTGGCTGCCCACTGCTCTGGGTGTATGTTCACTACTGTGTGTGTGCACTTGGATGGGTTAAATGCAGAGCACAAATTCCAAGTATGGATCACCATACTTGGCCACACACCACTTCCCTTTCCCTTTCCCTTTAGTGGTGTGCTGTGGGATATTTTACCTATCAAAACTGTGCCGTGCACTGCTGCACATAATACATTAATCTTTTAACTTCAATGAAGCAACTCTAAAGTGACATTTTTTAATTGGTAACGGAGGCTTGAGCTCAGCTGTTAAAGGTGGGGTACAATGCTGTTTCATGCATTCAGAGTTGTTTACACTGTTAAAGAGTTTGATTCTCATGCTAAGCATGGACAAAGTTTCAAAAAACAATTAGGACGTACAACAGAGAATTTCTGTGCCAAAAATCTTACTTCCGGGTTCGTACACATTTCTGAGAGTTTTTTTCAATCGTGGCTCTTCATGACGTAAACGAGGGTGGAACTCCTTATGTGGGCATTTCTCCCAGAAGAACATGCCCGTGCACGCATCGACTGGAGCAAGAGCAAGAGCGCACTTCATTCGGCTGCACTGCACGAGACTCGCTCGGTAAGAATGTCTCTAAAGAAGTTGTGAGGGAAAGATAACCTTGTTCAGCTTCCCGAAGAACCCAGCGTTACGTAAACAGTAGATGCAATTTGTTTTTTCGGGGCAGCAACGGAGTTTCTCAAGTGTGTTTGTTGACGAAGGTTTTATAAACAAGGCCCAGTTCGACGCTGTATTTGCACATCGTTTGATACTGAAAGATGGAGCAGTCCCAGCAATAAAAGATCCCAGTCATGATTCAGAAATGCAGATGGTAAGTGAAACGGTATCAAATGTCTCTGTTTTGTTGGCGATCGGCGCTCAAGTGCTCGTCACTCTTTAACTCCGCCCACGGCGCGCCTCCAGGAGCTCGGCTTTTTTCGAAGAGAATCGTAAAGCTGTATATTTTTTTATAAATATGATAAAACTAAAGACGTTTTGGAGATATGAAGAATGCAATACTACTCTATAGGTACTCTAGATTAACATGAGATTGGGTGAAACCGTGTGTGTTATGTCCCCTTTAAACTGTCAATGTGAGATTTCAAACTGTAGCGAAAGGATGTAGTTCCACACACAAAAGGTTTTTTAAGACTCTTCATGTTTGTTTGTTTCTTGTTTATTTACATACTTGTGCCATTGATACCAAAAAAAAAGTACCTCCCTTTGAAATCAAGAGAGAATTGTGTTTTTAGGTCACTTTTGGCATCTCTGAAAGAGGTTAAGAGCTTAAGAGCTTACCATTGGCTCACAATTTCGTTTTAGTTAGACCAGGGAAAGACAGAGATTATGATTTTTGGGCCAGCCACAGGATGTGTAGATATTAGCCTGCTTATTTCGATCTATGGTCAGCCTAACTTCACAACCAAATAAGTAATCTTGGGGTTGTGTTTAACCCGGAACTGAGATTCTACAAGCAGATCAGTGCTGTGGTTGAGAGCAGTGTTTTTTTTGTTGTTGTTTTTTTCGGATCAGGCATCTTGCTCGATTAAAATCAATTATTTTAACTGAAGATCTAGAGAAGGTTATAAATGCCTTTATTTTGTCTCTTTAGACTGCTGTAATGTTCTTTGTGTGGGGTCCTCTCAGGCATTTTTGTCTTTAAGATCAACTAATAAGCTCCTAAGTTATAAAGGGATCAAGCCTTTGCTGTTGCCGGTCTGAGGCTCTGGAATAGCCTGCCATGTGAAATTACAACCGTCACAACTGTAAACACTTTTAATGTTTGTGTTAAACAAAATCTGTTTTCATTAGTTGTAATGCAAGATAACCCAACTTGTGTATCATTTGGCTACACTATTTGATACACTAGTTTAATTCTTGTTTGTTTTATTGTATTTTATGTATTTGTATGTTGATTTTTGTTAGTCAGCATGTGTAGATGTAATGAAATGAAATGAAATGTGTCTCTAAGAACATCAGGTGTCAGGTGTCTCTTGGGTCTGTGGTCTGAAGAGCTGGTAACCGCTTCCTGTTGCTTGTTGAATTGCATTCAGTGTAATTTCATATCAACTCTAAGAAATGATATTTTCGTGGCCATAGAAAATAACTTTCTTATAGTACTATTAGAGCATGTAGCAAGATCAGGAATTGTTAAGGGGACATCCACAAGCAGTGACAGAACCAGAAACTCATGTAATTTGTGCACCAACTAATCCATTAACTAAACACTAACACAAACTAGTCTACATACATGCACACTTACGCATACATACACAGGGGAGTTAAAGTGGATGAGTGAAACAATTAGAGGAACCAGAGAATTCAGCTCTGGAAAATGAGTCACCTGAGTGAAACATCAGGAACTGCTGATGTTATAATAAGGAATAAGCTTATAACATGAAGAAGAACGCATACAGTAACCTGAATGGGGACCAGAAAGGTAAAGTCACCTGCCTATTTGCCACTCTTTTCATTAAATACTAATTTAAGAGTTATATTAAACATGAATTACCTTTGCAAAAAACCTGGGAATATTAGAAATGCTGGGTTATTAAAGTAACAAGCTTGTAATTTAAATATTAGCAAAATCAAAAAATTGAGCCGGGGACCTCTGGTTGAGTTGACATGGAATGACCCAATAGATGTACACTCATGCTCTTGGTATCAGCTCAATCATTGGTTCTCAGCATCATGAACCTGTCTGAAAGAGATAGGTTCTATTGAGTGTACTGTTGACTTGAGAAATGCTTACTTGAGATCACAGTAAATGAACTGAGCTGCTCTGAGATGCTCAATGTTGTATCATGAGTCGCACATCTATAAATGAACACAGTGTGGCACACATTTCACTGTGAAACCCACAGTGCTTTTATTTTTTTTAAATTCCAGCCTTTGTGATTTGATCATTGCAACAATGCATATTGCAATATTGATTTTATTTAATTATATTGTGCATCCCTAGGGGCAACATTATGCTCAGGGTTTGCAACTTGGATAGAGCCAAAATATAGGAGTGTCCTTGAAGAGTCATTGTTTCTGACTGCCAGAGATCTTGGATATAGAGTCATGATTCATTTTCCAGCAGGACCTAAGAGAAAGTTCAGTATTTTAGAGTCCAGGGACCGTATGTAAAAAGCCGCTCAGAGTAAAATTTTAGTCCTAAGTGTGTCAAAATTCTAAGAATGAAGTAATTTTACTCTTATTCCTAGACTTAAGAATACGAGTGATTCATAAAGGTTCTTAAGTGTTAAGACTAGCTCTCAGCTCCTAAATTATTTAAGAGAGCTGAAGAGGTCTCCTAACCTAGTTAGGAGTAACAAGATGGCAGCAAAGAGGAGACAAACACTTTCCAGCGAAGATATGACATATTGGAGTTATATGATAATATGGAGTTGATAAAACGATACAAACTTTATTGTCGAGATCAAAAAGTCTTTTCCTTTTTTTTGTAACTGACAAAGTAAGAAATTTAATAAACTCTTCCACTCAACAAGTCAATGCTCTAACTGCAGAAATGAAAGTAGTAATTACATTTTTTTTTTTTGCTGGAAAATTGGAAAAATGCAGCAATGCACCAGTGATGACACTGTAAGCAGGGTCTTACATATTGTGGAACTAACCCCACCAAACACAACAGTGGCCAAAAGTGATGTGTGGATTTTTATTTATTGTTTTTTTTTTATGACCCCACGTTTCACTTATACCATTCAAATACAAAAGAACAAAAAAACACTGACCAGTGCCAAATGCTTTCAATTAAAAGTAGCTAAAACTGGTCACTTAATGTTGCTAGATGACCTCATAAAGGTGAGTTCACTGATCTATATTTATATTTATTTAGATCAGTAAACTCGCCTTTATGACATCATGGGAGAGTCTCGGAATGTAGATAATGATTGTCCAAGAAATTGATTTTGAAAAAAGTCTCTAAAGGGATGAGGAAGTCACTAAATCTTCCTCCTCATAAACTTGTTCCTGTGGCTCAGTGGTAGAGCATTGTGTTAGCAGCGCAAAAGGTCATGGGTTCAAATCCCAGTAAATTTTTACACATACTGATAAAAAAAAATATGTATAGCCTGAATGCACTGTAAGTCGCTTTGGATAAAAGCATCTGCTAAATATGTAAATGTAAATCTAATGACAGAATCACTAAATTGGCAACATTGGCACACTGACTACAACATAAGTTATTAACATTTCATTGGTCCTCTTTGTTTTTGCATGTGTTCATTATTTCTTTGTATGACAGCATGGCCAAAAATTATGACCACACAATTTGGCATGTTTCATTGCATTATTATCACAAATAAAACAACTGACTCTAAGCAACTATGCAATATGCTTTTTTTGGGAGGGGTGAAGATGTCAAATTTCCTAGGCCTGACATCACTTTTGGCCACTACTTACTGTATGGCAGTTTATTGACTTTCCAACTGACTGCCAAACCATATTGCAAAAACAAGGATTGTGATTGTGAGGATTGTGGGCTTTCCTGGAGTTGTTGGAGCCATTGATGGAACTCATGTTCACATCATTGCTCCAACTGTAAACGGGGAGACATATCAATAGAAAATGAAGCATCATTAATAATTTGTGATAATTTTGCACAATGCAAAGCATTTAAAAATATACATTTTAAATATTAAAATATTTCAGTGTCTTAATTAAATATTTTTTATTGTAGTTACATTAAATGATTGGCGTTGTGCTGCTGTGACTTTACATGAGCAGGCTCACTATTGGCTGATTCAGAGGTCGAGGTCGGCCATTTTGTGTTGACATCATTGTAGTCCTTAGTTCACAACACTTAAGTGTCACCTCAGTCAACACTTAAGAATCAGTCTTAGACTTTACTGAAAGTTGCTTTTAGCTTCTTTATAAAAGAAGAAAAGTCCTACTTTTTACTAAGAATTTTTTGACACTTAAGTCAAAGCTACAATGTCAACACAAAATGGCTGACCTCAACCTCTGAATCAGCCAGTAGTGAGCCTGCTCATGTAAAGTCACAGCAGCACAACACCAATCATTTAATGTAACTACAATAAAATAATTTGATTAAGGCACAGACATATTTTAATATTTAAATGTATTAAATTGTTTTATCAATTCCATATCATCATATAACTCCAATATGTCATATCTTCGCTGGAAAGTGTTTGTCTCCTCTTTGCTGTCATCTTGTTACTCCTAACTAGGTTAGGAGAGCTCTTCAGCTCTCTTAAATAGTTTTGGAGCTGAGACCTAGTCTTAACACTTAGGAACCTTTATGAATCACTATTATTCTTAAGTCTAGGAATAAGAGTAAAATTACATCATTTTTAGAATTTTGACACACTTAGGACTACAATTTTACTCTGAGCGGCTTTATACATATGGCCCCAGATGTGGCTTTCCACCAGTGCTCTCCATTCAGTTTGGAAGAATGAAGCTAACATTCCACAGTCCACAAATATGCAAAGCTCACACAGACATTTTCAAAGGTGCGAATGCTTCCTGAACCCACTGTAACTGTAAAAGACGACTCTCCTTTTGTCAGTATCTCACAAATTTGGTAGAAGTTTCTCCTAGTATAATAAAATATAGTAAAATATCAAATTTCAAAAAATATATATTTTTTTCCTGTTATGCCCATCTTACTAAAGAGACTGATTTATTATTTTATAGCTGTTCTTACAGAAAACCTCAACGTCTGCAACTGAACATTAGAAATACGACAGTAGATGTCTCTGAAACGTTTAAAGACATCTATGCATTCTGCACATTCTTTCTTTGGGCATCGATTGACAACATGACATCTTCGATAGTTAATAAAAGCATTACACCATATGAAGACAGTAAGTACTTGAATATCTATGTGTTCTTTGTGACGTGAAGATAGTTTTACAGTTAATGCATTTACTGAGTCATATTTTCTTTGTCAGTTTGCATGTGCAGGTCTGTCAAGATCTACTGTAGTATTTGTCTTATAAAATGGATTTCATTGTATGTGTTTTATGTATGTATTTTTTTTTAGCAATTATAGGTCCACCCATTATATTTCTGTCTGGCTGTGGACACTGTCTGAATATCAGCATCTCTCTACCCAGTGAATCAAGGAAAGTAGATCAACTGCATCCGTTTTATAATTCTGTGTCCTTCAATTTAAGTTGGAAGAAAGCTGGACAGAATGAGGTAAGTATCCCTGTGAAAGGAGTCTTTTGTATCTGCTCAAACAGAATAAGATAAGTGTTATCACTGACTTTGCTAAGTTCAGTTTTTTTTCACTGAAACTCATCATGAAAACTCTCCTCTTGTTTAATTCTGTGAGGTGTAGTGAATGGTTGAATCTCATGAAAACATGTCCAAGTCAAGTTTCTCCACAAATTCTGATTATTTTATGTAAAAAGTTGAGGCCTTATGGCACTTATGACTGGTTTTGTGGTCCAGGGTCACATATATGCATATCACTGTCTCATAGGTCTTCAGTCTTCAGTTTAGTGTAGTGTTACAGTAATTGGAGCACTGAAAGTGTTGACAAAAACCAGCATCATTGGATCGTATATGTCATTATATTGGCTCATTTTGAGTTGCAGTGACTGTCAGACAAGTGAGTTTTGATTGAGTAACCTGTAGATCTGTGCTGCTTGAGCCGTGAACTGTTTCAGACGGTTCGGTCTGATTTGGTGAACTGGTTCAACTAGTTTACCAAAAAGAAATGGTTCAAAAAAAGATTTTTCACGAAGTGGACATCACTCCAGACCGTTTGCCTGAGGCTATGGATTACAGGCAATAATGTTGTAAATAATCTTTAGTTTCTTGCACAGACGGATTGTTTCACTTTATAAGACTTCAATACATCATCAGAAGGCACAGGTATTCATTTTATGTTCCTTGATTTGTTTTTGTTTTTTTATATTCAAAAATGGGCAGCTGCTGATTTGCATTTTATAAACCACCAAGGACCACGGTTTCAGCTAAAAATCTTCTTAACTATTCCTTCCTGTTTACGTCTCCAATTCTCATCACCTGAGGGTGAGTAAATAAACAGCAAATTTTCATTTTTGGGTGAAAATCCCTTTAAGGGGCAAACACTTCTTTCAGGTTTAACACCTGTTTCTTATGCTATTAAAAATCAAAAAGGCATTTAAGTTTGTGTGTTTTCCAGTTAACAGGGTGATAAATTCAGGGTTTTAAAATTTCAGGCCAGTCATTTCCGGACCTTGTTGGTCTGTGCCTGAAAATAATAAGGAACAAAATACATTTATTTTCCACTGTTGGGATTTGTAAAGCAGTGGCTTTCTATCATGTTTCAAGACTAATTCTGTCAGTTTGTTTAGTAGGTTTTAAGTCATGTAGTCCATGGGTCTCCAACATTTTTTACACCACAGACCAGTTACGTTTTGAAAATATTCTTGCTGGAGGGGAGGGGGTGGGGTGGGGTATATTTATATTGTGGTTCAACGGGTCATATTGTGGTTTTTGAGTCAAGGATCAGATTATTTTTTTGGATGAGCAAGAAAAAATATTTAAAGCACAGAGAATGTGAGTGCCAAGAATTTTTTTATTTTTTTTTTTTTACATAATTTTATGCGTATGTATCTTAAATGCAGGGAGACATGAAAGAGGAATAAACTCGGTATTTCGGCGCTGTCTGAAACATTACATTTACATTTATGCATTTAGCAGACACTTTTATCCAAAGCGACTTACATTGCATTCAAGTTACAGTTTTACATTTTATCAGCTCTTGTCGTGAAACACGTCTCTATGCTTTCTTTGGGTGTGTGCGAGAACAGCGCATGAGTAACAAATCGAGTTCTCTTTTGTTTCTTCTTCTTGTGGTTTAAAATCACTTGAATGTGTAAATTGACAAATTAATCTGTGAATCACATGCATGTGGAACTGTGGGGTCTGGTATCACGGATCAACTGCGATCCGTTTAACCCCTAATATATGACAGATTGGAACAATCTTTCATTTACTAATTGAACATTTAATTTACATGAAATTGTCAAATTGCTTCTCCATAGCAATTGCATACAACAAACGAAAATACAGAATAATTAGAACAATCATTAACGCACAATAAATAACAGAGTGTCATATCTGTACACATTTTTTACAGAATGTTCATGCGACCCGGTAGCAACTCTTCCACAACCCAGTACTGTGTCGCAACCCAGTGGTTGGGGACCTCTGATATAGTCAATCAGACAGACAGACAAAAGATTTTCTTCTCAGTATTTTTGTAGCCATTACCAATTTCTATAGTCATAATGAGAGTGTCAGTGACCTTTTTATTTCACAGGACACTAGCTAAATCAAGTCACCTTTATTTCTTTAGTGCTTCATACAAAACAGATTGTATCAAAGCAGCTTCACAGAGATAAACATAAAATGGCAGAAGTAATTATGGAAACTCAGCTATGGAGCCAGTTCACATTCCAGATTCTGCTGTAAAGCTCTAAAAGAAAACCATGTCAATTATTTAACTCAAGTCAGGGATGTGTTTCCCGATAACGTTGTCTCTTAGTGTGCTACGAAGACTTTACAGGTATACATTACCTTAACTAAAGTTATACCTTTTGTAGGCCTGTTTCCCAAACTATTCCTTAAGAGGTTACTTAAAGGAACACTCCACTTTTTTTGGAAATAGGCTCATTTTCCAAGTCCCCTAGAGTTAAAAAGTTGAGTTTTATCGTTTTTGAATCCATTCAGCCGATCTCCGGGTCTGGCGGTAGAACTATTAGCTTAGCTTAGCATAGTTCATTGAATCTGATTAGACCATTAGCATCGCGCTCAAAAATGACCAAAGAGTTTCGATATTTTTCCTATTTAAAACTTGACACTTCTGTAGTTACATCGTGTACTAAGACCGACGGAAAATGAAAAGTTGCGATTTTCTAGGCTGATATGGCTAGGAACTATACTCTCATTCCGGCGTAATAATCAAGGAACTTTGCTGCCGTACCATGGATGCAGCAGGTGCAGTGATATGACGCAGCGCCTGAAAGTAGTCCCCAGCTCAGTAGCCTATGATATAGCAGCGGACTACTTTCAGGCGCTTGCGCAACTTTTCATTTTCCGTCGGTCTTAGTACACGATGTAACTACAGAAGAGTCAAGCTTTAAATAGGAAAAATATTTAAACTCTTTGGTCATTTTTGATGACCAAATGCTAATGGTCTAATCAGATTCAATGAACTATGCTAAACTAAGCTATAAGTGCTACCGCCAGACACGGAGATCGGCTGAATGGATTCAAAAACGGTAAATCTCAACTTTTTAACTCTAGGGGAGGTGTAAAATGAGCCTATTTCCAAAAAAAGTGGAGTGTTCCTTTAAAGTATATCTTCGAACTTGTGACAATACCAGGTGCTTTTCATGGCATTGATATGGATTAGAGGTCGACCGATTAATCACCGATAGTTGATTTGCATAACAATCGGTTATCGGCAAAAATCCATGCCAATAGTTTTCGGTGTTTTTTTTTTTTTTTTTTTTTCTTCTTCGTGTTGCGTCTGTTGCTGGAGTGGTTGAGAATGGTCTGCTATCATTATACAGCATGGGCGTAACCACCATATACTTTGGCAGCATCGATTTGAATGGAAACCTATCTGATCCGGTGCCGTGGATTCGAAAGCTTAATTCTGGTGGGGGAAAAACTTTTAAAAGGGGTCCATTTACTCTGTCGTCAGTGTGTGTAGTTATTTTTTCCGTCTAGGCATAGTGTAGTTGTAAGTTTGATTTCATGATTGATATGATTTCATTCACATGAAACAATATTTAAACCAAAATGCTTTAGGTATGTAAGTTTTCCTCATGGGAAGCCATCCTATTTGCTGCTATGTCAGAGAAATTGCAGACTGTTCTTTCAATGTTAATTCAAATGGTCAATGTATTCCTCAAAACTATGTTCTAGGTCAGAGGTCTTCAACCCTGTTCCTGGGGACCCACTATCCTGAAATGTTTAGCTTCAACCCTAATCAAACACACCTGAAGTGGCCAATCAAGCTCCTCAAGACTGCTTGAAAATTGCAGGCAGGTGTGCTGAAGCCAGTTGGAAATAAACTATCCAGGAGAGTGGGTCCCCAAGAGCAGGGTTGAAGACCTCTGTTCTAGATGAGCAAATCTTTATCAATATATGAAAATTGTGAATTGTGGGAAATGCACTTAAAAAAAATTCTGGGGAAGGGCTCACATTTGGACCCCCCCAATATCTATACCATGGTTACGCCCTTGTTATACAGTATGAGAGCGGCCTCTAGAGGCGGAAATCACTGACAAGCACATGTTGTTTGTTTTGGCATGTGACACTGTGCGCTGCACAGAGCGGGAAACTTCTGACGCGCATTTAAATACAGCCCACAGAAAATCCTGCCGCGGAACAGAGCGACATTCACATAGTTTCCCATTAAATAACATTATAGCCTATTTGTCCCAAATCATTGTTAATGTACATAATGACTTTGCCCTAGGCTATAAATTATGTATTGTGCATTTTTCAGCAAAACGTTTGTCTTTCCGTGGCTCTAATACAGTCTGTATGCTTCATATAGAGAGCTGTAATACAGATCGCGCTTTCTCTTTCCGTTTGCTCTGTTATTTAAACACCGAACTTCAAACTCATTTATGACACATAATTCATTCTTGAAGCAAACTTATGTCCGTTTGGTGATTAAATAAACAGTTTTAGACCGCTGCTTAACTTGAACGTGACGCGTCTGGTGTGTGTGTATGTGTGTGTGTGTGTGTGATACCCGTGACTTCTCCAAGACGCAGCGCTGTGCTTTTGCACAGTGTGTCACTCACTTGCATATTTGTTTATATTTTAATTAGATAATCATGCAGTGTTCTAAAATAGCAGCAAATAAAGAGTGCACATACAATATCAATAACCTGTGCATGTAATTTTAATATGGCCTTTTGTAGGTATTTCAAGATGGCCATCTTTAAGCATGACTGTTGAAATGAAATGGTAATACTTAATAAGAGTCCATTTGTAGGCCTAACATTAACGAAAGCTGTAGAAGTATTGTTCCTTGTTAGAGTGTGTTCATTTCATTTCAACATTTACTAATAGGCTTCATTTTTAAATTTTAAAGTTTCTTCTTTTAACATTTGTAAACTATGAAATAACTTTAATAATCAATATAGTAATAAATATTAATACTAAATTTTTATTCATTTATAAAGTATAGTTCAGTACTGTTACTGTTTTTTTTTTAAATAGTAAAGCTCTATTTAGTTTTCATTCAGTATCTATTTTATAAACTATCGGTTGATTAATCGGTATCGGCCAGTGTGGTCCAACCTAGCTATCGGTATCGGTAAAATCCAATATCGGTCGACCTCTAATATGGATGGTAGAGCCCTGCGTGGGACCGTTTTCTCACGCAATTTTTCTGTCCACTCCCGCCAGCATCCACAAATATTTTAATATTCTATAATTTTTGTGCTTCGGGGAGCCACTATAAATATGCATAACTAAGCAAACCAGGAGGCGACAGTGGCACGGAACACATCAAGTTACAGAAATGGAGAAAAAAAAAAAAACTTTGGTAAAACCAGGCTCAGTCGGGACACTAGGGCTGGGTATCGATTCAGATGTCCCGATTCGATTCAGTTCTGATTTGCAAGCTCTCAATTCGTTTTGATTCGATTTATTGATTCGATTCTCTATTTTTTTTTAATAAGTTCAGTGAATATAAATTTAATATAAATGCTATTGATATTTCAAAAAAAAAATCAACAGTAAACAACAGTTTACAAGTGGTGAATTAATAAAAAGAAATAAAGAGCCACGGACCTGTATTTTAAACCAAATTTGGTAACCAAAATGAAGGCATAAAACATTAATTCATCCTTTAATCAAAGAGGTTTACTGGGAAAAGTAAAAGGTAAAAAAGTGTGACTATTCCTTTAATTAAAAAAAAAAAAAAGATTAATTTAAAAAAAAAAAAATCCTTTTTTTTTTTTTTTTGCCCAGCCCTACAGGGGACCAGTTCTCCTCTAGCCTAAGTGAACAAACGTATTGTGATATTTGATTGAGGTATGTGACATCGGCATTAGGTGGGGAAAGGAGGAGTTGTTTTATCTATCAAGTAGGAAACATGAAGCGATATACGACTGGCCTGTCAGTGGCCTTAAGTACGTTTAATGAGCTTTAATTTAATGCAGAAAATCAATGTCCACACATTTGTATGTATGGATACTTTAGAGATTGTCATTCTGTGGCTTTGATTCACAAATCAAAATGATCTGTTTTGAAAGTCTCGTCACATATGTGGGTACACCTACATTGTTACCAAAGCAATCCATGCAGATAAGTTGGTTATGTCTGGACACTCAAATCGGACTTGATCACTTGCGATTAATAGTGCGAACAGTCTGCCTGAAAAGATCTGATTTGAGAAAAAGTCCAATTTGCCTGAAGTCTGAATATACCCTAGTGAAAAAAAAGTATACTAAGTTTACTTGCAGCCAGACTAATTGTCAGTATACTTTAAGTGTGTTAATGATTAGTTAACTTGAAGTGTGCTTTTTGAAACAACTTTTTTTGTACTAAGTGTATTTTAGTTGTAATTGAATTATACTAAAGTATAACTTTAAGTGTATTTAGTGTGCTATTTTGATGCTAAATTGGAACAACTTAAAGTATACTTAGTACACTTTAAGTACATGCCTATTTTCATGCTTGACTAGTGATATTAAAGTGTACTTTTTTGTATTACGAGTACATTACAAATTAATTTGTTTGTATTAACATCAGTTATTAACTGATCAGTTTGTAAGTGTTTTGTCTTGTTTTCTCATTAGATTTCAGCTCAGTTGTCGTTGCTAGGAACCATTATTTTTGCATACTGTGTTTTACCTGGTAAACGCGTTCGCAAGTCGCGTTTGTTCTCGTGCTTATCGCGGGAGTTCCCAGTTTCGGTTTGCTAAGTAGAAAAATGTGCTTTCAAATCTGTACTATCACTACTAACACTCGGAGAGCACGCGCTGTACGTTGGAGGCAGGCCAATCCTAATAATCTACGAACAGTCCCTCTGTCCTCTACTACTTTACTCTCTGTTCCAATTGGTCTTTGGAACTGCCAGTCTGCTGTAAACAAAGCAGATTTTATTCCTTCTATTGCTACCCTTTCCGGTCTCAACCTCATGGCCCTAACTGAGACTTGGATCAAACCTGAGGACACTGCCACTCCTGCAGCTCTCTCCACTAATTTCACTTTTTCCCACACCCCTCGCACGATTGGGAGGGGTGGAGGCACTGGTCTCCTTATTTCAAATGAATGGAAATTTGATCTTCTACCATCTCCTACAGGCAACAGTTCATTTGAATCTCATGCAATTACTATTACTCACCCTGCTAAAATCCACGTTGTAGTTGTGTATCGTCCCCCAGGTCAACTGGGTGACTTCTTGGAGGAGTTGGATGTGTTACTCTCAAACTTTCCTGAAGATGGTACTCCTCTGGTACTGCTCGGTGACTTCAACATCCACCTAGAAAAACCCCAGGCTACTGACTTCAACACTCTTCTCACTTCATTTGACCTCAAACGAGTGTCTACTACGGCTACTCACAAATCAGGTAACCGACTGGACCTCATCTACACACGCTACTGCTCCACTGACAACACATTAGTAACTCCGCTGCACACCTCAGACCACTTCCTCATCACTTCTAACCTCACACTAACTCCTGAAATAGCACACGCTCCTTCGCAGGTCACCTTTCGGCGTAACCTACGCTCGCTCTCTCCCTCTCGCCTATCCTCAATGGTTTCATCCGCACTACCTTCACCCTCTCAGTTTTCAGCACTCGACACAAACAGTGCTACTGACGCTCTTTGCTTCACTCTAACATCTTGCTTAGACAACTTTTGCCCCCTTTCATCCAGATCAGCACGCGCTACCCCCTCTGCCCCCTGGTTGTCCGATGTTCTCCGTGAACATCGTGTTAAACTAAGGGCTGCAGAGAGGAAATGGCACAAATCCAAAAACTCTACCGACCTTAGTGTGTATCAGTCACACCTCTCTTCCTTCTCTGCAAATGTCTCCACTGCTAAAATGACATACTACCACAACAAAATTAACAACTGTTCCGACTCTCGCGCACTCTTCAAAACGTTCTCTTCTCTTCTCTGTCCACCTCCCCCTCCTCCTTCATCAACTCTTACAGCTGATGACTTTGCAACTTTCTTCACAAATAAAACAAAAACCATCAGTGACCAATTCCTCACACCGCAAACTAATAATAACTTCATAACGACAAATACACAATCTCTCACCTCCTTTTCTCCTCTCTCGGAGACGGAGGTTTCCAAACTCATCCTTTCCAATCATCCCACTACTTGTCCGCTAGATCCTATCCCCACTCACCTCCTTCAAGCCATTTCTTCTTCGGTCGTACCTGCTCTTACTCACATTATCAACACCTCGCTTAACACTGGTACATTTCCCACAGCATTTAAGCAGGCTCGGGTAAGCCCACTGCTTAAAAAACCTGCTCTAAATCCAGCACTTTTAGAAAACTACAGACCGGTATCCCTTCTTCCATTCATTGCAAAGTCACTTGAGCGAGTTGTGTTCAACCAACTCTCTCTGTTTCTTGCACAGAACAACATTCTGGACAACAACCAATCTGGCTTCAGAAGTGGACACTCAACTGAGACTGCCCTACTCTCGGTTACAGAGGCCCTGAGACTGGCAAGAGCAGCTTCCAAATCCTCTGTACTCATCTTGCTGGATCTGTCTGCTGCCTTTGACACAGTTAACCACCAGATCCTCATGTCCATCCTCAGAAAGATGGGCATCTCAGGAACCGCCCTCCTGTGGTTCGAGTCTTACCTCTCCGATAGGTCCTTCAGGGTGTCTTGGAGGGGTGAGGTTTCAAAGTCACAACTTCTTGCTACTGGAGTTCCTCAAGGCTCAGTGCTTGGACCACTTCTCTTCTCCATCTACATGTCGTCATTAGGATTGGTTATTCAGAAGCATGGCTTTTCCTACCACTGCTATGCTGATGACACTCAACTCTACTTCTCATTCCAACCAGATGATCCGACGGTAACAGATCGCATTGCAGCCTGTCTGAGTGACATTTCTAGCTGGATGATGGACCATCACCTTCAGCTCAATCTTGCTAAGACAGAACTGCTCGTGTTCTCTGCCAACCCATCACTTCACCACAACTTCTCTATACAGCTGGGTTCATCAACCATAACTCCTTCCAGGACTGCCAGGAACCTTGGAGTTGTGATCGATGATCAGTTAAGCTTCACAGACCATATTGCTACAACGGCCCGGTCCTGCAGATTTGCCTTATACAACATTAGGAAGATTAGGCCCTTCCTGCAAGAGCAAGCTGCACAACTCCTTGTCCAAGCTCTTGTTCTCTCCAGACTGGACTATTGTAATGCTCTCTTGGCGGGCCTTCCCGCATGTACTATCAAGCCTCTGCAACTGATCCAGAATGCAGCAGCCAGAGTGGTCTTTAATGAGCCAAAAAAAGCTCACGTTACCCCTCTCTTCATCAGGTTACACTGGCTACCAATAGCCGCTCGCATCAAATTCAAGGTACTGATGTTTGCCTACAAGACCACAACTGCCACTGCACCAATATACCTAAACTCGCTGGTTCAAACTTATGTGCCCTCCAGAAGCTTGCGTTCTGCAAGTGAACGACGCCTTGTGGTGCCATCCCATAGAGGTACCAAATCACTCTCACGGACCTTTTCCTGGACTGTGCCCAGCTGGTGGAATGACCTCCCGATCTCAATTCGAACAGCTGAGTCTTTAGCCATTTTCAAAAAACATCTAAAGACACATCTTTTTCGCCAGCACCTGACTAACTAATACTAACTTACCTATTCTATTTAAAAAAAAAAAAAAAAAAAAAATCCTAGCTACGTGTACTGTGCTAGACTAACTGAGACTTGTCATGACACTTGTATACTGTTGCTCTCTCGATGGTCTGATTGCTTCTATTGTTCTCCTCATTTGTACGTCGCTTTGGATAAAAGCGTCTGCTAAATGTAAATGTAAATGTAAATGTAATTATGTGTGTCTTTGAAACACACAAGCAATATACTATAAATGTATTATTTTTGAGTAAAAATATACTAATTCCCCCCCCCCCCAATGCTGAATCCACTTTTTAAGGTCATAACAATAAATACATAAATTCAATGACAAACAGAGACAGATTATTAACAATTCAAACAGTGTTTATTTAAACCTCAAATGGTTTTAGCATTGCTAAACATAAAATGTACCAACCGTGTTTTTAAATAAAAAGCTGAAACAAACATACGCTGAAAGAAACAAACATTAAAAAAACATTTATTTCAAACATGTAAAATAAATACAATAAAACAAAAACAATACAAAACAATTTTAAATTATACATGTCCAAAAAATATTGCAATTCTATAAAGAATTGCTCTGTTACATTTGCACCTGATGGCCGCTCACACATCAGATGTACTTGTGTGTGGAAACTCCGCAAGAACAGCATTTGTTAAAGTAAAAGAGGTAAGGTCAGAGGGCATGTTCATACAACTTTTTCTTTTTACTACATCAGACTGTAAATATCCTGTATTAAACCCATACTACTTAATAGAATGAACATCATGATTAGCAGTGAGGAATTGTATCAGTATGTCAAGTCGATATTGCTTCCAGTGTATTAGTCAAACATACAGTATACAACAGGGGTTTTCAACCTTTTAGGACATGCGCCCCCCCAAGTTTGTCTAATTTCACAATAATTATATTTATTTAAAAATGACTATCCACGTACAGCTATGATCAGCTGTTCCTTCATCTTGGCTGAGCTTTCAATGTTGTTACGTGAGAGGATGAAGCTGATTGGTTGGTTCTTGTCACATGACCTGCTGTGCGCTTGCGGCGTTCTGAAAAGTTGAGATGTTTTTATCTCGATGCGGCGCGGACGCGCCTGGAAAAAACGAGCGCGTCGCTTCCATTATGAGCGCGCATACCGCGCGTCTACATTTGAAATAACGAACTTGAGCGCGCAAAAGACGCGATATGTGAAGGCTATCTGTTTGTGCGCGCAGGCGCGCAGAAACGCTCTGTCACAACGCGTGAGTACGTTACCGCGTTGAGATGTCTTGGGCTTAAAATTACTTTGTTTAAATTGACAAGACTTAAAACACGTGAGAATTAAAAACTTTCTTGAGGAAGCAGCACTGGCCTGATCGTCAAGATAGTTTTGGGGGGCTGAAACCCACCTAAAAAGGGTTTAGAACCACCCCTGCCTGGTATAGCGTGCGTAATTATACTGAAACATAAATATATAACCAGTTTACCTGATTCAATGTGATGGCTGAGCCTGTTTCTGAGATAACAACATGCCAATCCGTGGCTGGATTTCTGACATGACTAACCATAAATCATTTTACACCATTCTCACTGTCGCCTAACAGCAGGAGTCAGATTGCCCCCGGGATGGCTAAAGATTTGAAAGCTCGTATTCATAAATCTTCAAGGCAATGTCTCTGAATTAATTGATGCTCGCGCCCCCCTTGACAGGTGCTGGCGCCCCCCTGGGGGGGCGCGCCCCACAGGTTGAAAACCCCTGGTATACAACAGAAGTGAGTACACCCATGTAGCATCACTATAAATCACATGATACAACATTATTCAAGTTGAAAAGTATAGTTGAAAACTAGGGCTGCCACTAATGACTATTTTTATTTTGATTAATCTATTGACTAATTTATCGATCAATCTAAACGATTAATTTCCCACAACAAAAAAACAACAACAATTTTACTTAAGAATATTTTATTAAACCAAATTAAATCCAAATTTCTATGAAATCCTTTTTTTAAAGCAAAAGTAAAGTGCAACATAGAATGCAAGAAGCAAGTGTCCATCTCATCTCATAGTCCAAATCACTGAAATCAAAGTTCAGTATTATAGTGTAAGAAAGACAACATATCCACGTGTTCTAGTCTAATAATAAAATTATAATCAGTATTTTAAATAAAGGAGCATTTACCAGAAATATTATTTACCAGAATTTATTTAAGAGAAAAATGTAAATGTGCAGTATTTCTAAAAAAAAAATATATATATATTTAATGGAACCATTAAAATGGAATCCAGAAAATAATGGAAAACAGAATTTGCTACAGATAAAACTGTAAAACCCAATTAATTAGACAGGCTTTTTGATAAATAAAATTTAATTTAACCATTTAAACAGAGTATAGAAAATTGAAAAAAAATGAATTTGGGAATAAAATGGATTTCATAGGGACCTATAATTCTAATAGTTTTTTGTGGTAATAAAAATATATGTAAGTGAACAATAGCTTTTAAAATGACTGTTAAAATACATAATGTATTATAAACAATAGGGCTAATGTAGATGACGCATAACAACAAAGGCCTGCAGGGGGCGCCGACAGCCTGATGATTATTTTTAAACATTACTGCACGATCTAATCCTTGTTTAATATTGACCAAGCACCATTTAATTCAAATGTCCACTTAATCTTTAATATTTGGCCATTTCTTTAGGACAGAAATGCTTTAGCCACTGTAATTAAATGAATATGTGGACATCAAAACGTGTAAACTCAGAGTGAGGGTTTGAGCTTTTATTTTGAAATCGCGATATATTCTGTGTTTGCACAGGTTTATAAATGATTTACCTTACAAATCTGATGAAATGGCGCACGTTGCGTTCCCAGATGAACGTTATAATAAACCCAAACTCACAACAACATGCAGAGATGGAGTTTGAGATGCTCCACACATGTAAATGATAACAGTTTCTGTGGAACTACTGTGAACGGAGCCACTGTGTGACGCACGTGCTTAACCTTGTTAGAACTGCATCACATATAATTATTTAATTAAATCATAGCATTTGTGAATTCATAATTATGCTTAATTATGATTTTTAAATGGGTTTAATATCATGCAGCCTTGGAAAATAGTCTAATAATGTGTTTTATGTATTCTTGTCCGTGAAATGCGGCACTTCCGGTATTTTGCCGGTTAGTCGACGCAAGTGATGATTTTTCAAAATCAACTAGTCGACTAAAATCGACGAATCGCGACAGCTCTATTGAAAACTATTTTTTATTTTCCCACTGACAAACTGTGGTGTAAAACACTGCATATTTAACACTTGCCATTGATAACTTTGATGTAATGGCATGTTAGTTCCTCTTTGCAATAGCGTTGCTGAGCTGGTTAAAATAATAAGATACGAAAATAAATCATAAACGTTCAAAAGTGCAATAAATAATAAAGAAGCTTGAAATGCTTACCTTTTTCTTTTCGTGACTCTTAGAGTGAGCTCAGCTCAGCTGTGATTTGGACGGGCTGACGTCACGCGGCTGACTAGAAAACGGCCACGGTTTTTGAACACACTAAAAATATATATTTTGCCATAGCCTAAGTAAAAGTTATTACATTAGAAAATGCTTAATGTAGGCGTAATATGAAAGATTTATGTACACTGAAAAATTATTATTATTATTTTTTTAAGATAAGTGGTTGCAAACAATTTATTTTAGCTACATTTAAAATAAAAAATGTTGAAAGTTAGTCAACTAAATTTGTTTATTTAAATGTAGCTAAAAGAAATTGATTGCAACCACTTTCCTTAAAAAAAGTAGTAAATTCAATGAATCATTTTCCAGTGAAATATAGTAAATATTAGTAAATATATAAATATTAAATATATGTAATATTGTTTATGTATTTATTTGATTAGCTTTTAATTTGTTATAATAACCAACAGCCCTATACTCTATGAACATATTTTCTCCAAAAACATTATTTAAAAGAAAAGAAAAAGTAAGTAAAAGAAAAAGGTTGTTTCAAGTCTGTTCAATGCAGTCATGTTTTAATGGGAAACCTGATATATGGTGTTAAATCAAAAGGAATTGTTTAAATAAAGTGAACAGCATCAAAAATCTTTCTTTCTTTTTTTTCAGTGAGCATCATCATCATTCCTGTAATAACATGACTCTTAAAAAGAGAAACAAATTTGTTGTACAGTTAAGTGATGGAACATTCTGTGAAATTATGACCCTGCGGTGGCTTTCAAGTCTGAGGATGGGGCATCTTCTGCATCCACCACAAACAGATTCTGTGTTTTAGCTAAAGAGCGTGCGTGTAGGATATTTATTTATTTATTTTATTTTTTTAGAGATGTTCAGCTAAATATATGCTGAACATTTACATAGTGTCTCATAATGTATTTGCTGTCCATCCACAATCACTCAAATGGAAATATGTAATTATTAGGTCTAAGGACAAACCGTGTCGTTCCACTTCCAAACAATATTGAAAGAGACTAAAAACTGATTCCTGGTAAACTACTTCTGCAGCTTTATACAGATATCATTGCCAATTGTTGTTTTTGAGCTTTATTTATCCATAAAATTTATAATGGTATGTTATAATAATGCAGTGATATAACATTAATGCAGAGTGAGTGAACTTCAGTTTTTGGCCTTGCAATATAGACAGTGTTTACTTAACACTTTATAATGCTTTCACTTTATTTCTTTGCTTTATTTATTTGTTTTATTACTTTCTGAAAGCAATGTATGTCCAAGTAATGAAGTGAATTCCAAGCATGAAGAAGTAAACTTAAAAATTACTCAAAAATGTGACTTAAAACATACTACAACTTCAGGTTATTTAATAATGTACTTTGAAAGTATACTTTCAATGCATTGTTACAGTGATCATTTTCAGCACACAGTTAAAAAATATTCATAAAATATATTTAGGTAAAGTGCAAATAAATATACTTATAAAAATTAAACAGAACTTTCAATTCAAGTATATTTTTGTAAAATATATTTTTTAGAAAATATACTAAATTACAATTATTTTAAAGTGTGTTAAAAGTTGTATTGTGAAAATAGGCAAAAGCATGATGCTAATATACTTTTTATATATTTAAAGAAAGTATTTTTTTGTTAGTATATTTGCAATGTACTATTAAAACAGGGAATATATTACAAATACAGTAAAGTATACTTTTTTTCACTAGGGTAGCCTTTGACACTAGATGATGACATAACATGCGATATAGTATTCTCAGCCTCAAATGTCACTCCCACAGAGCGCTGGATGAACGTCTGATGCATACTGCACACTTAGCTGGAAACACTTCAGAAGTTTCAAAGTCGTCATCGGATTGGTTAGATTATACAGGATTTCCGGGAGACGTGCGTGTCGCGTTCTTTAATGTTCTGCCTGGAAACAAAGATGCCGTGATGCCAAACCCCCTCACGAAGGAAGAAAGCCGTCGTGTTTACAGCTGTGATGACAAGTACTTATGGATCTAGGATCAACTAAATGCTGGATTTTCAAAAGTATGTGAAAAATTAAAAGTTCGCAACATAGACTCTTTAAAATATGTCCAAGAGTTTTACACTTTCTGTTTTTCCAAGAGTCTGTTATTGTGGCGATATTTCCACGCCCCTTAACATGATGCAGCACAGAACGAAACATGATTGGTTGCTTCACCTGTCAGTCATATGGCCTCTTGGGCGGGCCTTGACCATTCAAATTGGCCAAGGTTCCCAGACCTTCTGCCGTCAGTCTGAAGGTCTGGCTACGCGAGACTAGTGATATGGTGTCTTCCTCAAGAGGCTTTCAACCTGAATACCCCGTAGAGCTGCATTATATCTCAAGATGCTTTCTGACTTACAGAAACAATGGACTAATATTATTTAAATTTACACTAAATATTATTTTTATAAATGTAGATATAGAGTAAAATCAAGCCCTTTTGATTATTGAACAATAGATTAATATATACATTAAAAAATACATTGATTAGATTATTTAAACAGCCATATTCATAAAAGCACATTATCAAATAGTTTCAGTGTGGAGGCAGATGTGTTTAAAGATTCAAAAGTACCAATATTTAAAGTAAAGCTTAATATGCAACATCACGCATCATCCTTCCACATGAAGGACTATAATGCTATAGCAGTACTGAGGAGCTAAATAAATTAAGACTTTATAAGTAACCAGCTATGTTTAATAGGGAGCCAGTTCATTGTTGACATTGTTCATATTTCCTGGTTTTAGTAAGAACTCTAGCTGCTGCAGTTTGTTTATTAAGCTTGCGGGGCAACCACCTAGTAATACATTACAATAATCTAGCCTTGAGGTCTTAAATGCATGAATTAACATTTCTGGATTTGACATAGAGAGCATATGTTGTAATTTTTCACATGGTAAAACAGAGTTTTGCAAATGGCTAGCAATGTGGCTTTAAATAACAAATTGCTTTCAAAAGCAGACCCAGGGACTTGACCGACAACAGAGACTTAACAGAACATCCATCATGAGTTAAACAGTATTCGAGATTATTATGTGTGGAGTTTTTTGGTCCAGTATTTTTTATTTTTTTTTTATTCATTCTGAATTTATTAGTATGAAGTTACTAGTCATCTGATTTCTAAGTGGCTGTCAACTATGCATTGAGTATCATCTGTGAAAACTACCATGTTTTTTTAATCCCAAGAGTAACAGGGAGAAAAGCAACGGTCGTAGCATTGAGCCTTGAAGTACTCCATGCTAAACATGTGATCGATATAACACCTTTTCAGCAAAGGAATTTCACTTTAACAGTAAAGTACAATCCAGAAGGATTATTGAATGAATGAAAATTATGTGAATTGGAGAGAGTTTGTCAGCTGAACAATCTGAAGGATTTGTGAGATATCGGATAAAGTCTTACTGTATTATCAACACAAGGAAGACAAGTGTAAGAATTATTGAAAGATTGTAATATTAGCTGAAAATCTCAGGGGTCCTTCAAGGGGATCAGCTGACAACAAAGTCATTTCCCATTTTGTGCAATTTCTCTCATTAGTAGATTAAAATTAGTGAATAAAAATATTTTATTTGTGTTATCCTTGTGTTGATACATTAAGTATATCCACCTTATTTTTCCCGTAAAAATGGGCATGTCCATTTGTAAATTTTATGTGTCTTGCTTCTGGTCTCATTAGCTTCCAGCTATTTTTAGCTGTACAAAACAGCTTGTTTTGCTGCTTGATATTGCAAATTGGTTTGTGAAAGTTGAAGGGTCATGAAACCCCAGAACACATATTTTGAGATGTGAACAGATACTGTATGTACAGACTGCATAAGTTGTATGGTCAGCATTGGTCACCACACCTCTTAATCACTGTGTTATTCCAGCATTTATTTATTTACAAATTAATTTAGTGTTTTACAGTTTTCATGAGATTTAATCATTTATTATTTGCTTTAGGCTGGTTGAGATCACTTTGTAAAGAACAAATATTAATCTGGATTTTAAGATATTACGAAATAATTAAATCTTATTTAATACTCTATTTAATTTAATTACTGTTGATTACTGAATGCTTACACATTCCTTGATTATGTTAAAATCTATATTTGTAACTAGTGTTGTCAAAAGTACCGACCGCGATACCATTCGGTACTGAGATTTTAAAAACGTCCATTTCCCGCTAAGATTTGAGCGCTGTTGTTCGGTCATTGTTCACGCGCTCAACAGATACATCTGTGATTGGCTTCAATGATCAATGAAGCGCTCGGTGAAGAGTGTGAAGCGATGATCATTGAAGCCAATCACAGACCTATCTGTTGAGCGCGTGAACAATGACCAATCAGCACTGTTTAATAATCCGCTCAACAGCGCTCAAATTTTAGCGGGAAATAGAAGTTTTTAAAATTTCAGTACCGAATGGTATCGTGGTCGGTACTTTTGACAACACTATTTGTAACATCATATCAGCTGAATTTCTAAAGTCTTTTACTGTTGTCTTGTTAATCATATAGGCCAACCAGATCTCTACATCAAGTAAACAGTATGTCCTGCAGAATCTTCAGCCTGGTAATCAGTACTGTGTTAAAGTACTTCCCCAAATCAATTCCAACCACAACACTCAACCATCTGCTTGGCAGTGTGAATACACTAGTAAAGAGGAGCCAAGAGGAAGTAAGAAAAATACCTTTAACAATAGCTATATTCTATATAGCTATATTCTATATAACTATGTTCTCCATATATTTTTTTTAATTGCCTCTGGAATTAATTCAGTAAAACTATTTAACATAGTCATTTAAACATTTGCCATGTATATAATGCCAGCCCTTTGTGTGTGTGTCAGGGTTTTTATTTTTATTTCTTTTTCAGACTTTAAAATTATTTTCACACAAAATCAACCCCTCACCATCATGAAAGTCAAAAATATCATATCCAAATTTAAATGGCTGTAGCTCCTAAAACCTCTGGTCTACAGGTATAATTCTGGTCCCTTTGAAATCAAACACTTGAACTTTGCTTGTCAAAGTGTTAGGATTACTCGTAGTGGAGGAAGAGTTATTAAGCTCAAATAGAGGGGTGCAAACTTGTCACCTTTCGGCGAAATTCGCCGTTTTCACCTTGAAATAGGTCATTCACGTGAATCGTGTAGATCTGTAAAAAAATAAAAATAATTATTGGGGGGGGGGGGTCGTAAAAGTGTTTGTCATGTCACTTGTAGCGTTTTTTTCCCCTGTTGGCAGAGGAATGGACCCACCCTACTCTGCCTCTGATTGGCTTACCTTAATGTTCTTTCCCTCATCCAACCAATCTCACTCCTGAAGCCTAACTTTTAGACGCTGCAGGCAACTGTCCATATTTCCAGAGGCTACGTAAAATGTGAAGGAACAAGCTAACGGCAAGCAACTTATTTTTTAAGTAATTGGGCTATGTTGGTGGTTAGATTAGCCTGTTTGTAGCTAGGTAAATTTAAGTTTGCTGTAGAGCAGGACGGAATGCATTTGTATCTGCTGTAAATTATGGTGTTCCAGTATAAATGGTGATTACCGCGTGAGGCTGCTGTTGTTGTTTTTTTGCGTGAGGCTGCTGTTGCGATAGCTATGAAGATTGTAAGTTACGTTATTGCTACATTAGTTCGCTACCCTTTTCAAAATGCTCCTCAGTCTCGACCTTAACATTTGTCTCACATATCAGTAAGCTATTACTCTGACATGAAGTCGATTTGAGAACTGTTCAACCTACAAGTAAAGCATAGCGTTTAATGTACAGTAATATTAGTATCACTCAGCTCAAGTGTCAGCCTGTAACAGCCTGTTTCAAGACGGAGAAACACCTCGCGTTTAGCCCGTCAGCTGCTTCAAAAATTTGAGTGCTGAAATGAAGATTTACAGTGGTTTATTTGCCCTGACTAAGTTCATAAGTAACATCTTAACAACAATCCTTGTTGATTGTAGACCGTAGTTGTCGCTCAAATGTCTTTTAATCATATAAAGGTGTCAGGGATGTGATTTTTCGGATTTCCGTATTTTCCGACCTCTGAGGGACGACCCATGTGATTCGTGTAGATCCAAGTTTTTTTTTTTTGTTGTTGTTGTTGGGGGGGTTGGTTACTGCATGATGATTAAAATCGTGCAAATGGCCTTAAGCTATTACCTAAATAAACTGCGAAAAGAAACATCATTGATGGAATGGCTCTGAGAGCGCTGTACGAGCTCGCGGCGCCATCTGCAGGACAGTTAAAAGCGTTCAAATGATTCAAAGTGCCAAACGAGAGTAGATTCAGCGCTGAAGCGTTACTCGACCCGGTGACTTTCTATGAATGGCGGTGAGAATTTGAGTTTGCTAGTGCTGTCATAATATTCGCAACGGTTGTGATGTAATAGGCTGTATGTAGTCTGACGCGCTACATGTCTGCTGTTACAGTACTGTTTTTACTTTCGATTCGCTTGGATTGAACTGCTTTAATTTGCATTTAGGAACGCAACAATCGTCATTAGAAACGTTTATAAATCTGTTGTTGTTTACAAAGAGAAGTTTCAGTGTCTCATAATCCTTCAGAAATCATTCTAATATGCTGATTTGCTGCTCAAGAAACATTTATCATTATTATCAATGTTAAAAACTGTTTTGCTGCTTAATATTTTTGTGGAAACAATGATACCACTCGTATAAGATTTAGAAAAAGAGAGAGAAATTAATTTTATTCATCATGCATGAAAGTGATAAAAAGCAATGAAGACATTTAAAATGATTTCTATTTAATAAATGCATTAATACATTTAATTAATATATTTGATAAATGCAAATAAATGCTGTTCATTAAACTTTATATTTATCAAAAAATCCTGAAAAATAAAGTGTATCACCATTTCCACACAAAATATGAAGCAGCAAAATTATTTTCAACATTGATAATAATCAGAAATGTTTCTTGAGAGTCAAATAAATTGTAATATTTCTAAAAGATCATGTGACTGAAAACTGGAGTAATGATTAAGAAAATTCTGCTTTGCATCACAGGAATAACATTAAAATAAATTCAGCCTTAATGAGCAGAAGATAGTTATTTCAAAATCATTAATAATTGTAATGTTCCCAAACTTTTGGCAGGTACTTTAATAATAATAACAATTCTATATACTTTACTATAATATATTATAGCACTTTATTATAATATATTATATTATATTGTTATCATGATTATTAAATGCTGCTTTTTATTTTTTACAGGACAATATGTATGATTACCATATAAGATATATCTTTTAATGTGCTAAATATGTATTTTTAATAATAAGTTCTGGGGGCGTGGCTTGTGGGCGTGGCCTGGGGCGTGGTCAGATTTTCCTTCTTTTTTGTCTCTAGCTGATCACATGCCTGAGGTGTTTATCCTTGAATGGTGCACTGCAAAAATGCTTTCCTACTTAGAGTTTTTGTCTTGTTTCTATTCCAAATATCTAAAAATTCTTAAATCAAGAAGCATTTTCTAGACAAGTAAAAATTGTCTTGTTTTCAGAAAAAAAAATGTCAAAATTAAGTGAGTTTTTCCTTAAAACAAGCAAAATAATCTGCCAATGTGGTAAGCAAAATAATCTTTGTTTTTCAAACCGAAAACAAGATTATTTTGACTTTTGACTTATTTTGTTCTGAAAAAAAAAATATTTGATTTAAGAATTATTAGATATTTGGAATGGAAACAAGACAAAAAATGTAAGAAAAGCATTTTTAGCAGTGTGTAACATTTTGCTTGGGGGGGGGGGTTGTCACCTTTTTCACCCCTGACGAGTTTGCACCCCTGCAAATAGACTGAAAATTGAAATTCTTTTATGAGATTCTGTCAATAAAACCAAGTCAACAAGCAACCAAGCCTTAACCAAAACATAACTCTGTAGTAAGTACATATTGTCAATATGTTGGGAGTGTTAATAAGTAGGGAGTGACACCATTTTTTTATTTTTTATCTTTTCACTGTGATTTAGGACGGAAAGTACTGTGGCTGACTCTCAAATTAGACTTTTACTAGTTAGAACTTTAAAAAAAATGGAATCTGCACAAAAATGAACCGAAACATAGCGTACATGGTGCTTGCCTCACTGACGTGAGAAATATATCTATAAAAATATTGAAATATCTGCTTTAAAACAAACTAGTGCTGTCAAACGATTAATTGCGATTAATCGCATCCAAAATAAGTTTTTTTGTTTACATAATATATGTGTGTGTGCTGTGTATATTTATTATGTATATATAAATACACACACATTCATGTATATTTTTAAGAGAAAATATGTTGTCTATATATTAAATATATTTATATAATATAAATCATATTAATATAAATATATACATGTAAATATTTTCAAAATATGCTTTTTTGCAGAGCAAGTCATGTTAGAGCTTCAATGCACAGAATCACTAGTTTAGAGCTTCTAAGAACACCAATGCTGTGTTTAGTGCAACTAAGCAAATGAAGAGAATGCAAGGCCACGGATGCTGAAAGGATTCTTTCTCAGTGAGAAAGTTGCTAAATGCAATTTTAAGAGTTAAGCTCAAGTATAAGAAATATGTTTCTTTCTCATGAAATGAAATGTTATTTGCAATACAGAAGACAGATTTTCATGTTTTAGAGCTTTTTTGCTCATCAAGTCATGTTAGAGCTTCAATGCACAGAATCACTAGTTTAGAGCTTCTAAGAACCCTAATGCTGTGTTTAGTGCAACTAAGCAAATGAAGAGAATGCAAGGCCACGGATGTTGAAAAGATTCTTTCTCAGTGAGAAAGTTGCTAAATGCAATTTTAAGAGTTAAGCTCAAGTACATGAAATATGTTTCTTTCTTGTGAAATGAATTGTTATTTAATTTTAAGAGTTAAGCTCAAGTACATGAAATATGTTTCTTTCTCGTGAAATGAATTGTTATTTGCAATGCAGAAGACAGATTTTCATGTGTTAGAGCTTTTTTGCAGAGCAAGTCATGTTAGAGCTTCCATGCACAGAATCACTAGTTTAGAGCTTCTAAGAACACCAATGCTGGGTTTAGTGCAACTAAGCAAATGAAGAGAATTCAAGGCCACGGATGCTGAAAAGCTTCTTTCTCAGTGAGAGAAAGTTGCTAAATGCAATTTTAAGAGTTAAGCTCAAGTACAAGAAATATGTTTCTTTCTTATGATATGAAATGTTATTTGCAATGCAGAAGACAGATTTTCATGTGTTAGAGCTTTCTTGCAGAGCAAGTCATGTTAGAGCTTCAATGCACAGAATCACTAGTTTAGAGCTTCTAAGAACACTAATGCTGTGTTTAGTGCAACTAAGCAAATTAAGAGAATGCAAGGCCACGGATGCTGAAAAGATTCTTTCTCGGTGAGAAAGTTGCTAAATGCAATTTTAAGAGTTAAGCTCAAGTACATGAAATATGTTTCTTTCTTGTGAAATGAATTGTTATTTGCAATGCAGAAGACAGATTTTCATGTGTTAGAGCTTTATTTCCAGAGAAAGTCATGTTAGAGCTTCCATGCACAGAATCACTAGTTTAGAGCTTCTAAGAACAGTAATGCTGTATTTAGTGCAACTAAGCAAATGAAGAGAATTCAAGGCCACAGATGCTGAAAAGCTTCTTTATCAGTGAGAGAAAGTTGCTTAATGCAATTTTAAGAGTAAAGCAAAAGTACATGAAAGATGTTTCTTTCTTGTGAAATGAATTGTTATTTGCAATGCAGAAGACAGCTTTTCATGTGTTAGAGCTTTCTTGCAGAGCAAGTCATGTTAGAGCTTCAATGCACAGAATCACTAGTTTAGAGCTTCTAAGAACCCTAATGTTGTGTTTAGTGCAACTAAGTAAATGAAGAGAATGCAAGGCCACGGATGCTGAAAAGCTTCTTTCTCATTGAGAGAAAGTTGCTAAATGCAATTTTAAGAGTAAAATTCAAGTACATGAAAGATGTTTCTTTTTTGCATTGCAAATAATTTCATTTCATAAGACAGAGTTTCATGTGTTAGAGCTTTATTTGCCAAAGTCATGTTAGAGCTTCAATGCACAGAATCACTAGTTTAGAGCTTCTAAGAACACTAATGCTATGTTTAGTGCAACTAAGCAAATGAAGAGAGTGCAAGGCCACGGATGCTGAAAAGCTTCTTACTCAGTGAGAGAAAGTTGCTAAATGCAATTTTAAGAGTTAAGCTCAAGTACATGAAATATGTTTCTTTTTTGTGAAATGAATTGTTATTTGCAATGCAGAAGACAGATTTTCATGTGTTAGAGCTTTATTTCCAGAGAAAGTCATGTTAGAGCTTCCATGCACAGAATCACTAGTTTAGAGCTTCTAAGAACACTAATGCTGTATTTAGTGCAACTAAGCATATGAAGAGAATTCAAGGCCACAGATGCTGAAAAGCTTCTTTATCAGTGAGAGAAAGTTGCTTAATGCAATTTTAAGAGTAAAGCAAAAGTACATGAAAGATGTTTCTTTCTTGTGAAATGAATTGTTATTTGCAATGCAGAAGACAGCTTTTCATGTGTTAGAGCTTTCTTGCAGAGCAAGTCATTTTAGAGCTTCAATGCACAGAATCACTAGTTTAGAGCTTCTAAGAACACTAATGCTGTGTTTAGTGCAACTAAGCAAATGAAGAGAATTAAAGGCCACAGATCCTGAAAAGCTTCTTTATCAGTGAGAGAAAGTTGCTTAATGCAATTTTAAGAGTAAAGTTAAAGTACATGAAAGATGTTTCTTTCTCCTGCATTGCAAATAACATTTCATTTCATAAGACAGAGTTTCATGTGTTAGAGCTTTTTTGCTCATCAAGTCATGTTAGAGCTTCAATGCACAGAATCACTAGTTTAGAGCTTCTAAGAACACTAATTCTGTGTTTAGTGCGACTAAGCAAATGAAGAGAATTCAAGGCCACGGATGCTTTTCTTAACTCTTCCAGCTATGCTGAAGGCACACTCACTGCTTGTGCTGCTGGCGAGGACATTAAACACCGTGAGAGCCGGTCTTGAAACTCGCGGTAGCATGGTTTTGTGTTGTTTTCACCAGCTCAGCACATCTCTTCCATCACCTTAATTGATGGATGTCTAAAATATAAAAATAAGGAGAAGCCTAAAACTGCCCCAAAAATAAGTCGGGCCTCGTCAGGCTCGGCCTGAAATGCAGAGCTTTAACTTGAAAGGGAGCTAGAGGCTCACTTGTCCACAATTTACTATTGCGTAGTGAAGTGTCTCCATTGCTTTCCTTTTTTTTTTTTTTGTTATTTCTAGTAAAAGTCTAATTTGAGAGTCAGCCCAGGTACTTTCCTTCCTAATTCACAGTGAAAAGATGTAAATTCAAAGAAAATGGTGTGAAGTGACATGTGGCCAAGTATGGGAGCCTTGCTCAAGGGTCTCACCTCAGTCATGGTATTGAAGGTGGAAGAGAGTGCTGGTTATTCACTCCCCCCACCCCGCTGGACCTGAGACTCGAACCCACAAACTTCGGGTTACAAGTCAAGTCAAGTCACCTTTATTTATATTGTGCTTTTAACAATACAGATTGTGTTAAAGCAACTTTACAATATCAAAATAGGAAAATAGTGTGTCAATCATGTAAAATGACAAGATTAAACACTCAATTTTCAGTTAAAGGCATTTCATTATTGAATTCAGTGATGCCATCGTCCAGCTCAGTTCAGTTTAAATAGTATCTGTGCAATCAAGTCGACGATATCGCTGGAAATGAAGTGTCCCCAACTAAGCAAGCCAGAGGCGACAGCGGCAAGGAACCAAAACTCTATCAGTGACAGAATGGAAAATAAAACCTTGGGAGAAACCAGGCTCAGTCGGGGGGCCAGTTCTCTTCTGGCCAGACCAAACCAGCAATTCAATTCCAACTGCAGCAAAGTCAGATTGTGTAGAGGACTTATCTGTTTCCCGTGGTCTTGTCCCGATGGCCGTCTAGGTGACGAGGTCTTCACTGGGAATCTCTCTCTGGGGCTCATCTAGGTGTCCTGGTTTCCGCTGGCGTTCAAGGCTGTAGAGGTCTCTCTAGGTGCTGATCCACCATCTGATCTGGATACGGACTGGATCCGGGTGACTGCAGTGACCATCTGGGCTGGATACGGACTGGATCTGGTGGCTACTGTGACTTCGGAATAAGAAAGAAACAGACTAATATTAGCATAGATGCCATTCTTTTTATGATGTAACAAGTACATTGGGTGTTATGGGAAGTGTTCCCAGTTCCGGTTGATCTAATTAATGCAGCCTAACAATCCTTTAATGGATTTGAATATTAGAAGCGTATTAGTGTGTTATGTGTAAGCCAGGTTAAAGAGATGGGTCTTTAATCGAATATTTATAAATTAATAGCTGAGTTGTAACTGATGCTTGTTTGGCAAGTTACTTATAATTTTAAACATATCCAAAAGAAAAATATTGACCTGGAAGTGGGGACAGGCTATTTGAGGAGAAATGGAAAGTTTCAAGTTTTATTTGTCACATACATGTCTATACAGAGATTGTATAACCAGCAGTGAAATGTGAATCAGGTCCGCTCCATGGACAGTGCAAATATTGTAGAATACAACACAAGGAAAGTATGCATAAAATAAAATGAATAAAAAATAAGATATAAAGCACAGAATATAAAATATAAAGTATAAGAGAATGTGCATGACAGTATGCTGTAGAATTAAATATTAAGATAAGCATGACTGTACGGGAGGGGGAATGTGCAAACAGGTTGAACATGGTGACATGAGCAGCAATCACAAAAAGAATAAATAGAAAATATGATAAGATATCAAGATACAGAAAGTGTTGTGTGCAAATGACACTGTCAGTATGAGGTAGATGATAATGAGTGTGAGTATTTTACTGATTGTGAGTGATTAGTAAGTGAAGTCATCATGATGTTAAGAGGCTGAGTTCAGTTCAGTTTGAATTCAGGAGCCTGATGGCCTGGGGGAAGATGCTCCTCCTGAGTCTCTCAGTTTTTGCCATCAGGCAGCAGAAGCGCTTACCAGATGGCAGCATAGTGAATAGACAGTTTCCAGGGTGATTTGAGTCCTTGGTGATTTTGGCAGCTCTGCTTCTGCAGCGTTTGATGTAGATGTCCTGCAGAGAGGGGAGAGTAGACCCTGAGATGCGCTCAGCTAAGCGCACAACTCTCTGCAAGGCCTTACAATCTTGGCTGGAGCTGTTTCCATACCACACTGAGATACACTGAGTCAATACACTTTCTATGGTCCCTGCATAGAAAGTTTTCAGGATTGATGGTGAAACCCTGAATTTCCTCAGCTGTCGCAGATGGTACAGTCTTTGCCTGGCTTTCTTAACCTGTGTTTGTATGTGTGTAGTCCAAGTCAGGTCCTCGGAGATGTCCTGGCACCATGATGTTAGTCTCTCTACCTCACCCAAGTATGCGGTCTCATCATTGTTGGAAATGAGGCCCAGAACCACAGTATCATCAGCAAATTTGACAATAGATGTGGATCTGTGAAAGGACACGTAGTCGTGTGTGTAGAGAGAGTAGAGCAGGGGACTCAGAACGCAGCCCTGCGGGGCTCCTACGTTCAGGGTGATGGAGTTTGAGGTGAACTGGCCTACCTTCACCACTTGAGGTCTGCCGGTGAGGAAGTCTTGAATCCAGTCGCAGAGTGAAGTGTTTAGGCCGAGGCCTGTGAGTTTATTAGTCAGCTTGATGGGGACTATGGTGTTGAAAGCTGAGCTATAGTCTATAAATAGCAGCCTTACATAGTTACCATTGCTGCTGTCAATGTGTGTGAGGGAGGAGTGAAGTATGTGAGAGATGGCATCATCAGTTGATCTATTGGAGCGATATGCAAACTGGAGAGGGTCCAAAGTAACAGGGATGGATGAGCTAATGTGGCCCTTAACAAGTCTCTCAAAAACCTTCATGACTATAGATGTGAGGGCCACTGGTGTTCAGGCAAGAGGGTTTATTGTTCTTAGGCACAGGGATGATGATGGATTTTTTAAAGGAGGTGGGAACCACAGCGGTTGAAAGGGACTCATTGAAGATAGAAGTGAACAAACCAGCAAGCTGATCAGCGCAGGACCTCAGAACCCGGCCTGTAATCCCGTCAAGTCCAGCCGCTTTCCTGATGTTCACTCTCTTTAGGGCCCTGCGAACCTCATCCTCCGACATGGTGATCACATGATTATCGCTTCTCTGCCTGCTGCTTCCTGACGTGCTGCTCAGCAGAGCCGCGCTGCCGCCATTGCTTTCAAAGCGGCCGTAGAAGGTGTTTAATTCTTCGGCCAGTGACGGATCTGCTCTCATCTCCGCGGAGGATTTGTTCCCAAAGTCCCAAATGGTCCTTAGTCCCTGCCACATGCGTCGAGAGTCATTGAGCTGAAAATGAGACTCAATTCTCTCTTTGTAACGATGTTTGGCGGCACTTACAGCTCGTCTGAGAGCATAACACGCTGCTTTATACTCGCACATATTCCCAGACAAAAGAGCCTCGTTGTATGCGGCAGTGCGTTTGTTAACTGCATCACGGATTGTTCTGTCCACCCACGGTTTCTGATTTGGGAAGGTCCTTACAGATATTGTTTCTGTAGCTTGTTCGGTAAGTGTGTTTACAAAGCTCACTGCCACATCCGTGAACTCGCTGACGTCAGATGAGCTCGCCCGGAACATGTCCCAGTCGACGTCATCAAGAGCCGCCTGCAGCATAGCTTTCGAGTGGGAGGACCAACGCGTCACTTCCCTCTTCACCGGGGGTTCCTGTGTGAGCCTTTGTTTATATTCCGGTGTGAGGAAAATGGCGGCGTGGTCTGATTTACCAAAAGACGGTAGTGAACGGGCCTTGTAGGCATTCTTAAACTGAGAGTAGCAATGATCCAGTGTATTCGGTCCTCTAGTAGGACAGGATACATGCTGGTGAAAGTTCGGCATGACCTGCCTGAGGTTGGCTTTGTTAAAAAAATGATAAAGGCAGCGTCAGGATGTTTGTTAGTGTAGCCGCTGAGCACGTCGTGTAGTTTAGACAAAGCCAAGCCGGTGTCTGCCTGAGGTGGAATGTAAACGGCAGTAAGCGATGACCGCGGAGAACTCGCGGGGCAAATAGAATGGGCAGCAAATAATGGATAGATGTTCCAGATGAGGCGAGCAGGATCGCGACAGAGAGGAGATATTCCTGGGGTCACACCATTTCTTGTTAGTCATGAAACACACTCCTCCACCTTTGGATTTACCGGCCTCCGCTGTCCATCCGTAAAACAGAGAAGTTGTCAGACGGCGTTACAGCAGTGTCCGGAACCGAGGGCGTGAGCCATGTTTCAATCAAACAGATGATGTTACAGTCCCTTATGTCCCGTTGGAAACTTATCTTTTTGATCAAATCATTTGAGGCAATGATTCAGTGGCCATTTCATAAAGACAATCTTCATTTCTAAACAAATCAAACGTTTTGAAAGAATGAGTCAATGGATCACTCATTAAGACGGGGACTTGCTGCCACCTACTGGCGGCTTTAGTGTCATATTTATTTATCAATGACAGCTTAAACCAACCATCTCAAAAACACACTCTGCAAAATATGGTAATCATTATTTAAAAAATAAAAATAAATTACATTTTGTGTCAATGTTGCACACCCCTAAAATAATATAGCATCATCTTTGAAAAAAGTTTTCCTAGATTTTTTGTAAATTATATTGTAGTATGTATGGTTAATATTATTTGTAATTGTGAGCAAACTATGGTTTAACAAAAGGTAATTCGGCCCGCACAAGGGGACATTTTCTTCGATCCGGCCCTCAACCTAAAATGAGTTTGACACCCCTGGTGTAAGGGAAACAGTTCAATTTAGCTCATAGGGAATCATTTATCATTGTATAGGGAATTTGAACAGAATCACTGTTTTACGGCTGATCACTGAGTCGGCCAGCGATTCACTGTACAACATCAACTCTACACTGGATATTAAAATCCAAAATATAGTGAAAACACTATTAAATAGCACAGTAACAAGATCGGCAGTTTAAGACATTAACTTTTAAGCACAAAACACAAGATACTTCTCTTTTCAATATAAATAAGACTTTATTGGATAAATCTAAGACATGTAAACTAATCTAACACATGAACACACGCACTCACACATTCACACAAGTTGCAGAAAGAGAGAAAGTGAGGAAAGGATGAGTTTAAGAGAATGAATATGTGAAATCCCAAGTTTATAGCATTATGTGCTATTGCATAGACCTGAACAACCATCAATCACTTATTTAACCCTCGCATTGAGTTTTTCAATGAGGCTAAAATTTATATTAAATGCACCAGCTCAGCTAGAATCTGGAGTTTAACTTGCGTTGCCTTTGTGTTAAGGGATTGCCTTTTGTCATAGTCGTTGCAGAAAAGGGGGTTTCCCGAGTTGCTGATTGCCTAGAAGTTCAGTAGTCGTTGAAGTGATGTCTGTTGGCTGAGGATGCGGAGTTGTGGTCTGGTTGCAGTTTTGAGGCGGTCACACTCGAAGTGAACTCGGAGACGCGAAACTCTCAACAGAAAGAAAAGGAAATGAAGTAAAAGAATAAAAGGATGTAACGAGACTTGGTGGTTTTTCTTCTCATCGTGGTGTTAAGTAGCAGCTGGCATGTAAGCCAGAGCACGCTCAAAGAGCACTAAAAAGCAGGGTCAAAACACGGTGGCAAAATGCAAGAAAAGCATTGACGAAAAAGAGCCCAATTTTGGTGGTGTCCTGAGTATTTAAACTGGGCTGTTGGACACATCCCAAAATGGTGTCTCGACCACTTAGACACTGTTTTAGCTCAGGGTGTTGCTATCTTTCTCCTCCCAATACATAAATCAACATGTTATCTGGTCAGTCACATGGTCCGAACTTTCCCGCTCTTGCAGAGTATAATTTTGGACATGATTTCTATAACCAGAATATGATACATTTGACAAAGTATTGATTGGAAGAAACGTTTCAAGCTAGAATTGTCACACTCATACATACCGAACATGAATATGAGCCCTTAAGCTATTCAATAGTTATTAAAAAGACATACACAATGAGTGATTAGAACATTATAGACAAATGTGTGGGTTACATATGTAATGATTTTTATAAACAATACATTGTTTAATTTAGCTCTTTGGTTTAAGCTTTATTTTAGCTTTAGGGAATCTTACGATCTGATATTGATATGATCAATTGATATTAATCAAATCGTCCAACTTATACCTTATCTACCAATCGTCCAGCGAGTTGTTAAGTTTCAGTATATCTGAGAAATTCTGTTTATTCTCATGGCCACGATATAATAATTATTTAAATAACCTTATGACAGTTATGAGCATAGGTAACAATCTGGGCAAAGTTCTGATTTGAATATTACACAACAGAACACAGAACACTTCTCTATAAATCAAACAAGAGTTTATTTGCTATCTTACTAAAATACATGAACTAAGCTAAATAACATAAAATAAAATACCTACACACAGGCAATGAATTGTTGCAATTGAGAATGATTAAAATATAGCACTGTTTTGCTATTTCCACACGATTTTACCTGTGCCGATCATCAAGAGGAGAACTCTAGTGTCTTTACTTTAGAGATAAATACCACACGATTCAGCCACTTTAGAGGTTGTTTGATACTTGCTTTTAAGTTGAAATGATCCGTGTGGCTCGAGGGAATCCCGCGTGTCCTCGTCGCGTGACATCACTCTGGGGATGCCCTTCGGTTGTTGGTTGGTTGGCTCTGGGTGCTGTTTGACGCTCTTGAGTTCCTTTAGACTAGCTTTAGACTTTCAAGGGTTTCTTCAGAGATTTGACTAAGTGTTGGTTCAATGTTCAAACTCGGCCAGATGTTAAGGCTAGGAGCTCGTTTGGAGCAGCTCCAAGTTTCAAGAAACGCGCGATTTGCAAGCAGAGAGCGAGCGAGAGCGAGGGGGGTCAGTTTTTTAGATGGACTGACGTCAGGGCGTCCACCAGCGCTCTTCCAATGAAATGGTTCCTGGGGGCGGAGCCCCGCCCACATGGATCAATCTTCCGTGCGTAAATTTATCTGCTTGGTTATTTTGTCACATGAAGAAAATATCCTGGCAGATTTCTATGTGTTATAATCATACATTAGGATCAGAGAAGTCAACTTTAATTTACACCAACTTGTTGCATTTATCATGGCCGTTAAAATGAAACCAAATTCAGCATATTTCCTACACGTTAATAGTTTTCCTGCTAAGACACACAAAAGGGTTCAAATTAAAGATTAAAAATAACACATCATGCATATGATGCTATAAGTGTAGTACTCACTTTACAGGAGAAAATTATACCTCCAAAGATTACACAAAAATACCATTGATTACAATAACACAGTAAGCTTACTTTCATTTCATAAAATGCAACCTGACTATATATATTGTAAATATAATATATATATATTGCTTTTGATAACATGCTTTAATAGCCCAGTAGCTATTATTAATTGTCTTTTGGAACACTTTATAAAAGTTTTGAGTCCTTTTAGCAAGGTCCAAGACCAGAAACAAGCTGTGGAATGTGGGAGAAAAAGAGCGAGGTTATGAGGTCATGAGAACACCATTTGCATCTGCAAAACTTCAGCACTCAGACTTCTCTCGTAAAACAGTCTCGCCTTATTGAATTATGCGTTAAACGGTCATCCTGGATCATGTCCAGATCCAAAGAGTTCTTTTGTACTGTTGTTCATTCTAACTTTATTTATGGTACCGGTCGGTACCAAAATGGAAGGTTCTGTTCTTTAACGACATCCAGATGTTCTTCTCAAATTTCTCCTGGTTTTATGGGTCTCCTGAGTTGATAAGACGGTTATCTTCTAGACATTGAGGCATCAGTGGCTTGGTCAATTTCGGACTCGCAGGAAAGGGAATCATCTAAGTTTTCCCTTTGGGTATGCAAGATTCTATAATTGTTTGGTCTTTGTTCTATCAGGTTCTACACATCCCCCTTTGTTCGGTGAGTTTCCCATTGTGAATGTCGGCGGGCACTGGAACAAGAGGCAGAGAGAACAGGCACACACAAGACACAAACATCATCTCCATTACTGACTGAATCCTGGTGCAGGGTAATTTGGGAAAGAACAGGTTAGGAACTTGAGAAGATGTAGGGGTGCATTCTTTAGGATTACTGGCAATTGAGTCATTACGATTGGTTTAATTGTCAGGGGTTCGACGAGGCGGTATAGGCGTGATCTCAAGCAGGTTGGTTGAGTTCTCAGGTTCGGGTTCTTGGTCAGTGTCAATGTGTCAGTGCCAGTGTCAATGTCACAACGTACCCTACAATAGTAGAGATGCAAAGCGCTGTGTCAGCGGCAGACCAAGACCGAATAATAGGCGCGCCAGCGGGCGGAAGGCGAGCGATAGTCTCTAAAGCTGTATCAACAGGAGTCAAGTCAATAAGTTGCGTTCCTTCCTCCTTGATCCTTTCTTCCAATTCTGGATCGAGGACGAAGGAGTGCTGTTTGAAGAAGGGTGAGATTTCGATTTCAGCCTGCTACTCGTCGTCGGTAAGGTGATACAATGCTAACTCATCAATATGGAGGATCGAGCCCTTAGGGACAGTGATCCATAAAGTTTGGTTGGGCAGGATAATGCGTGTGGCTGTGTCGTGTTGATCGTATGTGAGGGTAGCTGTTCGTGCTGGGGTGTTGACCAGCCATCGGTTTCTGATGATTTCGGCTTGCGTTACCTCAACTTGAGAACATGGTGTCGCTTCGGCGGGGCAGCTAGTGTCGGGTGTAATGGATTCTAGGCCGCAGATGCCCTCAGTATTATCGCGTACGAAAGGTTTACTCGGGCAAAGGAAGTGAATGTCCTTCGTGCGCGTACACATCCTTAGGTTTTGGGCCAAGTACAACTGCTCGTTGTTATCATGATACGCAACGACTTCAGGAGTGTGGATTTTGACATAGGTGTTCCCTTGCCAAAATCCCACATTCACAACGTCTTTGAGCCGGTAAAAGTTATTAGAGTCAATAATGGGCAAACTGAGGAGAAAGGCCAAGTCGCCTGTTTCCAGGTCTACGTACAAGGGAATAGCGCTACCCAGGGAAAAGGCGAGATGGGTTTGGATGGGACTAACAGGGCCCGCGGTGGCCGAAGTTTGGATGTTTTGGACAAGGCTAAGAGGTATCAAGTAGTGTGGAATCCTACCCATGGCTAAGTTATCAATCTAGGACTTACTTCACGTAGCATGTCGGTCATGATTTGGCGACTTATCATAACGACTTATGACGAGGTGGGAGTCAATCTTAATTTTGGGACCTGGATTTAAATAATTGGTGAAGGGAGTTCCTGATGAGGGGACTAGAGGGGAGAGGAAATTATAGTGAAAGAGGAAGAAGGAAAAAACAAAAAAAACAACGAGTGTCACGTGTGGAGTAACTCCTCTCTACTAGAGGTTGACTCTAGCAGTGCAGCTGAGGAGAGAGAGTAAGTGTTGTGTTTCAACAAGGTCGCTATATGTTTTCCTAAACAACAGAAATGATGTTAGTGTGGTGTAGAGCATATGATTGTCGGTCTGTGTCAATGGGTTTGATCTTCCCCCTTTCCCGGTTGGCTGGAGCTCTGGTGCCTCTTTATCTGGTTTCGATGGACCCATCGAAGGATTCGGTAGGCGACAGGTGAGAGCTTGTCTACAATCTCGTCGGGTCCTGTCCAGTGAGGTAGGAACTTCTTTGACAGGCAATGGGGAGTGTTCTGCTTTGGTTGGGCAAAGCTGTAGTACCACACTTTGTCTCCGACATTGAACTCATGGTGAGAGGCCTTTTGGTCGTAGTAGGCTTTACGACCTTCCGCGCTATGTTGTAGTTGCTGTTGAGCAAAGGCGAAAGTCGTTCTCAGGTGCTGATGCAACTCTTCCAGGTATTGGTGAGTGGTATAGGCGGTGACGAGGTTCAGGTCACCAGGTTGGTACAGCAGGTGTAGCGGTAGCGTCATGTTTCTCCCTGTCATCAATGTGAATGGGGGTACGCCGGTAGACTGGTGGCTCGAGCAGCCATCAGTACCAGCGGAAGTTTAATATCCCAATCCTTTTGATTGGCAGACACATACTTCTTCAACATGCTGACCACTGTTTTATTGGCCCGTTCAACTTGACCCGAGGAAATTGAGTGATGGCTTATATGGAGCTTGGCCTGTACACCGAGGAGTTTCCACACTTCCTGCATGATGTCGGCGGTGAAGTGGGTTCCACGGTCAGAGTTGACCATTAAAGGCAGTCCAAATCTTGAGAAGATGTGGTTCATTAACAGGCAAGCTGTTGTTTCTGCTGTATCATTGGGAGCTGGGAGGCACTCTATCCACTTCGTGAATTCGCAGACCACGGTGAGGAAGTATTTGTTACCTCGCGTTGACCGTGGCAGGGGTCCTACCCAGTCTATTTGGTGGTCCGACCAGGGGAAAGTCATTCCTTTCCTTTGCAGTGGTGCTCGGTGGTTTGGGTTTGCCGGTTGAAACTGGCAACACACCAGGCATCCTTTTACGTATTCCGCCACGTCTTGCTGCATGCCAGGCCAGTATGCTACTTGCTTGAGTGTTTCATAGGTGGCCTTGGCGCCGTGGTGTCCTGCGCATGGTGCATCGTGGGCGTGTGTCAGCATCATCCCCCTTTGGCCGTGAGGGACTACGAGCTTTGGCGTAGTTAGGGGCTCAGGGACATACGAGAGTACACCGTCTCTCAGATGCAGCATGTACTTGATTGAGTGGAGCGTGCGGAGCTCGGAGGAAGCAGCTAGGTCGGAGGTGGAAATACGATGAGTTAAGGGGTCGGAAATGTGAGCTGCCATAGTTCGCAGTGTTTGATCCGCATTTTGGAGTGTGAGGAGATTGTTAGCAGAGAACTAAGGTGAAATAGCAATGTGGGAGGAGGTGGGGGTTTGTACGCCAGTGGCGTGTTGGCGGCGGGTCATGGCCGCTACTGAAGGGTTGGGAGGGAGGGCTTGAAATGTCCAGGACTCTCCGTGTAATGCACCTGCTTTGGCGAAGGCATCAGTTTGGTCATTGAGGTCTTTGTCTTGTCCTGGTTGACGTGAATGACCTCGAACCTTTTTCCAGTAAACGATAATGTCATGTTCAGTGACAATGGCATCGCCTGCTTGGAAGAGTTCTTGGTGTTTGACAGGCTTGTTGTTAGCTGTCTTGAATCCATTCTGTTTCCATCCAGCTAAATGGCATGTGAAGCTTAGACGGGCATAGTTCGAATCGGTACAGATGAGGAGTTCTTTGATGTTGTGGGATGCCGCCATTTGAAGTGTGATGAGGATGGCTGCTATTTCAGCATATTGCGATGAGCGAGGGCCTAAGTTGAATTGCTGTGGTGGGCAGGGGTCGTTGTTGAGCCAGACCACTCCCGCTCCAGCTTGTAAATTGCCCTTGTGGTTGTAGGTGCAGCCGTCGACATATGCTGTGGGCATTCCTTCACATACATTCTCCTCGAAGTACCTGTGCTTCGTCAGTTGAGGTTGTGGCGGTTCTTTAGGTTTCGCTGGAGTATGCAGCGTGTCCATTGAACAGTTTTGGCAGGCCGCTAGCCCGTTTCCAAGTGAGGATTTGTAGTTTTGGGCATATCTTGCCTCGACGTCCCGTCCTTGGAGTGTCATTAGCCAGGTAGCTATGCGTGCGTTGGTCACCACGCCATCTCTGATGCGTTGACTGTTTAGGAAGGTGACCAGCTGATGACAAGTCTCGATGATGACTTTCTGTGCACCGATGTAATTAGAGAAACGCTGGATAGCCCACACAGTGCAAAGCAATGCCTTTTCGCAGTTTGAGTACTTGCATTCTGGGGGAAGCAGCGTTTTGCTGGCATACTCGTTTGTCTTTGTCATGGAGCTGGTATAGGCCTGCGCTGTGGCACTGATTAGAGAATCCAGCGTCCAGATAGAATCATTTTCCTGGGTCTGGGTAGGCTAGGCACAGAGCAGAGCACAGGCGCTGTTTGAGCTGGCCCATTGCTGTGTCCTGTGTTTCCGTCCAAACGAAGGGTTCATCCTTTTTCAGGAGGGAAGTTAGTGGTCGTGCGATGTCAGCGTAGTTTTCGATGAACTGTCGTGAATAATTGCACACTCCCAGAAAGCTTCGCAGCTCAGAGATGTTAGTCGGCGTCTTTATGCTTTGGATTGCTTGGGTGCGGTTAGACTGTGGCTCGATGCCGTTTCTTCCGACAAGCAATCCGACATAGTTCACCTTGGTTTTGTACCACTGTCCTTTGTGAAGGGCGATCTTGGCTCCTGCCGTTGTCAGCTGGTTTAGGACGTGATTGATCTCTTTGAGGTGGTCTTCCACACTTGAGCTTTTCATCAAAACGTCATCTACATAGACAAGGTTGCCTCTGGCTCTGGCGTCAGGGCATGCTTTGTTCAGGAAGATGTTGAATTCTGCTGGTGAGTTGGCATAGCCGAAGGGACACTGTGAAGGTGTACTGTCGATTGCCAAAGGTAAATGCCAGCTTGTGTTGGTCATCGGGATGGACAGGGATTGTCCAGAACCCGGAGGCGACGTCCAGTGTGGAAAGGATCGTCGAGCCTTTGATTTTTGGAATTTCTTGATCCAACTGTGTCATAGGCCATCGTGACAATGGTACTTGCTGATTCAACTTGCGATAGTCGATGGTGAGCCGCCATTTGCCATTGGGTTTTAGGACTGGCCATATCGGGGCAGAGTATGTGCTGTTACAGGGCCGGATGACCCCCTTTTCCAGCATGGAGTCAACAATCTCTTGCACTGGCTCGTATGACGCTATTGGAATCTTGTACTGTCGCACAAATGTGGGTGGCACATTTGGGTTTGTCGGGATGCGCACAGTGTGGATGTTTGCCAGTCCACAATCCAGGGAATCCTTTGTGAAAGAGTCCTTGTATTTGTGCAGAACCTCTTTGAGTCCTTGGCGATCCGCTTCATTGTGGAGGGCATCTGCCTCACTCAGGATCTGTTGAACTTGTGCGTTGAACCGGCGTAGGGTTCTTCTGCAGTGAGGTCATTTGAGGGACTTTGGGCCCCAATGGTCACCTGTGTAGGTGATTCTGTCGCAGGCTGTGTTGAGACAGCGTAGACAGCGAGATGAGTGTCATCTGTTAGTTCTGATCGGCAGAAGCTTTCTCTGGACACCGGCCGAATGGACGTGACGGCAATGATTTCATGAGGTTTTGTGAATGTTACGGTGTCGTCGTATTCGTCTGACATTAGCTGTGTGGGTATAGGGCCTATGCCAGGTACCATCAGTTCAAAGTCGTGGGACGCCTGGCTGATGAGCCATCCCAGGTGATTGGCTTTGGGAACGTGGAAGTTTTGGGCCGTACAGTTGTTGAACAACACATACACAGCACGAGATGACACTTCTATGAGAGGTGTGGCTTCCAGAGTCAGTCCGAGTTTTAGGCAGGTCCTGGAAGGTTGGAAGAAGCCTAGCTTACTTTTGAGCATTTGGCCAGGTCGCATGTTGAGGCGGACGCTGACACTCTTGCTGTAGGCACGTATTGTGGCTTCTTGCTCAGTGATCATAGCGCATGCATCTGGCATTGTTTGACCAGATTGCAGGTTCTTGAGGTTGACTGAGGTTGTCAGTTGGTGTGACAGGGGAGCCCATATGATGTCGTTTACGGTATCAATGCAAGCATTGAGCCGGACCAGGATATCTGCTCCAATGTAGATGTCATGCGGCAGGTCTGAGACAACGAGGAAGTAGTGAGTTAGCTGTCTGTTGTTCCATTGTATGTCCAGAGCGCAGATGATCTTGGAGGTGGCCATGGTTGTCGACCAGGGACTGAGAGGGAAGCGGCTATGCTTAGCGACATGTGGTAGACACTGATGTCTTTGCTTCAATGTTTTGAATAGCTTCAATAGCTTCTCTGCCCACAGAGCTAGTGCCGTGTCAGACACTGATGTGCCTTGGACATCTATTGCAGTCATGATTCAAAGGGGGCCTGCGTTTGATTCAGGCTCCTGCAGTGAGCAGAGGAGAGGGTCCTTGTCCTTGCTGTTCGTGCTTGGTCCAGATCCTGGCTTTGCTACTGCATCATCGATCAGTGACTTAGGGGCGGTGTCAGTGACTTGACACTGCAACTCGTCGGAGTCTAACGCCTGGCAAGGCAGAGGTTCACGGACTTGTGTCCACATCTTTAGGTGCTTGAAGTCTATTAGAGGTTCGAAGCGATTAAGCAGATCTTTCTCAATGAGGAGTGGATACGTTTTAAGTGGTGAAACATATACGGGATGGACAAAGTCCATCGATCCCACCGTTAGGTGAATTGGGGCCACATGTTTTAGTTGTAGGCCCGTGTGGGAGTATGCTTGAAGGTTTAGCTCACACTTTTGGAGTTTGAGGGTTCTGTTAGTCCTCTTTGATCTTTCTTGGACTTCCTCCAGGAGTTCGGTAGACATTAGAGTAATGTCGGCTCTCGTATCGAGGAGGGCTTCGAATCTGATGTGTCGTTCGATGATGATGGAGAGGTAGAATTTTCTGGCTATACCTTTCTCAATGAGATTGCCTAGGAGTTGAGGGACTGGAGTTTGGGAGGAAACAGTTAGGATATCAGGGCTGATGTGGCGTTCTTCGGAGGAGTGGCAGACGACCAAGACAGCACTTTCAGGAACTTGAGGGGTTTCATCAGCAGGTGTTTGTTGGACGCTGCTGTAATTCGGAGCATTAGGTGTTGAGTTAGTGTCTAATGCTGTTGCTGGGTTTTCAGGTGGGGTTTCATGTCCATCTGAAGTTAGTGTGATTACGGTTCTCTGAGAGTGAGGTGAAGGAGTGCCGTTCTCCGTGGCTGGTTGTGTCAACTGGTCGCTGCCATCTCGCCCGGCCGCTAGTCAGGCTGAATCTGGTTTCTCTTTCTTTTCCCATTTCCGATCTTCCTCCTAAAGTTGGAAGAATTCTTTCATCATCATTTTCATCAGTTCTTGTGAGTCGAAACACGTGGTGTCTCTTGTTCCTGCGTGGGTTCAGTTTGAGCTCGGTCAGCTTGGAATCTTTGCGAATTCTTTCATCGATTCCTTGGGCTGGTTGCTCCAGGGTGAGTTTGTCGTCTTCCCTTGGAGTTTCCGTTGGCTTCCCATGAGTTTTTCCCTCTTGAGTTTCCAAATGAGCTTGGCTGGTTCCACAATCTCTCCCAATGGCTTTCGTGGGACCTTGACTGGTCCCATGTCTTTTCCCAATGCCGTCCAGGTGAGCGTTGACGTCCACGCGGTCCATCCCAGTGTTCGTACCTCTGTTTAGATCGGGTACCAGCGTGGGAGTCTCGTTCTTTCTTGGACGAGGGTACATTCCACTCCCTGGGTGGCGGCTTGGCATTGTCTTGGCGTTGGGCACCCTCTAGCGCCAGCCCTTGACTTTGAGTGTTGAAGTCAAGAACGGCTGGGGTTTTGGCACCTTTTTCTGAGGCCATCTTTTGTTTGCCGTAGGCTTTCTGCGCCAAGTCTCGCAACTGCTGAGCAGAGCATGTGAGCAGAGCTGAGCGTGGAGCGAGCGCGGAGTGGAGCGTACGAAATATAGTCGGAGCGCGGAGCGGGTTTTTATCCAAAGGCCGGAGCGATCGCTCTGTCTTGCTCCTGTTCCGCTCCGATACCGCTCACACCACGAGCCTAGGGCATGCACAAATCCACCCAGAATTCACCTGCGCCTTCAACAATTAACAAAACTGTCAGCCTACACTTCAAAAATCGTTCGTTGTGAAGGAGAGATATGGAGTTCGTGAAATATTTCCAAAAGCAAACCAACAGGTCATACAGGTGCACAATTCCTGTCAAAAAAATAGATGATAACGATGTTGAACATGAACAGGAATGTGGTGATACGATTTCAGTAAGTAAGGATTCGTATTTTAATCTAAAAAGACACATCATGTGGAAACATGACAGTGTGCTGCGCGAACATGGGGAGGCCAGAGCAAAACGTGAGCATTTTGAATATGGTTGAAATAGGAAATATTGGCTAATAGTCAATTAAATAAGTTTTGTCATACGAATATTTTAATGCAGTCTACTTAACCCTGTCCATGATTTTTTATTTAATAGAGAAAGAGATACAAATATATGTTCTATTTTGACTGATGTTGCTGTGAGTTGTTTATAGGATATAGGCTGCGTGGCGGACCCGTCGCGGAGTGGGTTTGCTGCGTGTTGATTTTCTTTTCCGCGCCTATGTTAACAGATTAAAGCAGCCACACTGCCTGCGGAATATGCGTGTATCAGGTGCGCGGTCCAAACACACTGCAAACCGCGGCCCCGTGACAGCATAGAAGTGAAATGGATTTTTCCCGCAGCAGTTACACAACAAACCCGCTCCACGTCCGTCACGCAGACAGTGTGTCCCAGGCGTAAGGCTTCGGTTGAAAACGGCAGGTGTTAGGCATGCAGAGGAATTTTAATTGTGAGCGAGCGTGGAGCGATTTCACCGGAGCGGGATGAAATTATAGGTGAGCGGGGAGCGGTCTGGTGTAACTTTGAGCGGTGGAGCGGGTGGGAGCGAACACCCACGTGAGCGGGGAGCGGGAATTCTCACCGCTCACATGCTCTGCTGCTGAGCATTCATTGTCCGTGGACATGCGAGAACGCCAAGATGGTGGCTTACGCCGGGATGAAGATTTCGTAGGAAGAGATTTTTAAAGTTCAGTTCATCCTCCATGTCAGGTTCGTTGCGAGTTCCAAAGTATGCCCGTCTGAGTCGGCTGTAGTAGGCTTGAGGAGGTTCGTGACGTCCTTGTCTCGTCTCCAGGGCAGCCACAAGGCCTTGTTCGGACTCAGGGTCGGAGAACTCTTTAATGAGGGCTTCTCGGAGCAGTTGGTAATCAGTCTTTGTGTGTGCAGGCTACCTGTCCAGGAAGCTGCGAACTTCAGAACTGGATGTCGTTCGAATTAAATATAGTCTATCTTTGTCCATAACGTTAGGTCACATTTCCAGATGGAAATCGATATCTTGGAGATAAGCTTGGACATTTGGGCTATTTGGCACGCTCGGGGTGAATTTGCCAATGTTCCTGGCGAGCTTGTCGAGGTCTTTTAGGTCCAAGCCGTGCGATGATCTGTGACTGGCTGCAGCAGATTCTTTTGGCTGAGGTAAGGTGATGTAAAGTTCTCCAGAGTGAGTTGGTGAATGTTTCAACACCACCCCCTCCATCTTTTTCTCATGCGTCAGTCCAGGAACAGGTGACCCGGTCCTGCTCGGCAGGGATGAGGTCGGTGCGCGTCGTGTCCTTGGTGGCTCACGGTGCAGTTCGTAAGCGTGCTTGAGTTCCTCTTGGAAACTGTCAGATTCCTCTTTGACGTAGTCAAGCTGTCGTGTTAGACGACTAACCTCGTTTCTTGACTCATCCAGGTGAGCTTCAAGGGCTTTGATTCTGCCGTTTTTATCTCTGAAGTCGGCCTTTGCTTTCTCCAGAAGCTGTTCCGCATACTGTAGCTTTTTGGACCGATCATCGTAGTCTGCCTTGACTTGTTCCAATTCTTGGCTAATAGCTGCTAGGGTTTCTTTTAGCCGGTTGATATCCTCCTCAGTGCCTTGTTCCGCCTCATCCGACCCTTCCCGTCGTTCCTGAGCTTCAAGTTCCAGCTGCTCTATGCGTCGTTGTGCGCGTGTCAGCGCCTGCTGGCGTTGTGCAGCGTGCTTGTCGCTCAACTTGAGGGTGGCGATGATTGTGTGGCTTAAGGAGCCGGTGATCTTGGCTAATTCTTTGTGATTGTAGCTGTGACTTGGGTCTTGTGCCATGGGGCTTGTTATGGTGGCATCCAGCTGGTCTTGTGTCTGATGTTTTAGTGTTTTAGCAGCCTTAGGGAGGAGTCTGTCTGTTGCAATGCTTAGCCATGTTTCCAAATCCTCCCAGTGACCGACATGTCCTGTTGTGTGAGACATGTTTGGGCGTGGTGAGTGAGATCTCGAACTGCGACTGACACAGACCTTGAAGTGAAAAACAAAACAAACCAAAACAAACAAACCAAAACAGACCAAATCAACAAACAAGGGGTGTAGATGTGCAATGTAGAATGTGTACTAGTGTTGACTGTGTAAAACAGGTGGGTGTGGTTCTCTGTGACTGTGAACCTCTGGGGCATGCTTCTAATTTGTAGCCTCTGTGGGGGGAAAAATTGAGCGCACACACACACACAGGTAGCACAGCTAGAGAACAGGTAAAGAGAAGAAGAAGAAGGTTGCTTCTAATCAGAGGATTTGTAAATGACAATTTTTTTTTGTAAGTCTGTGATTGCGATTAGTTTTCTCCGGGGTGGAGGAAAACAATAACAATGACAGCACTGGTCCCGTTAATGACACAATTGACACCACAAGCTAATTAGAGTGTTTGCGTGCTTGACGTTTTCTGGTGCCTTTCTTCTGTTGACCTGCTTTAACCTGGCGGGGTAGGATTTCACAAAAGAAGAAGGTAAATTGAAAACAATTTTGACATGCTCTCAAGTTCCACAAATACCTGTTTCGATTGCTAAAGTTCTCCACTCGTGATCTTCACACAGGCAAAAATCTCAGCAACAGCAGCAGTAGTCAAATTAGAAGATAGCAGCAGTAAGAAAAGAGTGAAAGATGAGTGGGATTTACTCCCAATGTCAGGATTAGTAACAAAGGTGGCAGCGCGGAGGCGCTGTTGAGTCGATGCACCTAGGGGTTTGGCTTTGCTAATTTTAGTAGGATAAACACACTGGCCTAAGCGTTAAGAAAACCTTATTATTTCTTTTGGAGGTTTGCTACTTAGAAGGGTTTTCCTAATTAGAAAGTTTTATACGCTAGGCTTTGTGAGGAATGTAAATTGCTCCAGTGGTGTTCAGCAGCAAGGCCCACCGCCCGAGCGCACCAGGTGAGCTCCTGTAAGGGTCTTGCCGAACACTCCGCCCCCACCGTACTGCTGTGAGCCTCTCAGACAGCTGTGGCTTTTGGCACAACCGGACTGGGGCTCGGGTGAGGTATGTCAAACGACTGCTGGCCTGAAGAGGGGCGGGGCTAGGTCCCGGTATCTACCCATCAGCGCGAACCCGAAGTTCGACGTACTTCGTCAATAGTTTAGCCGGGATGGTATATCCGCACCTTCGCCCAGACAGCCGTTGACTCCTCCTCTGATACCCGATTGCTAGCCTGCTGCGGGCCGTCACTTTGCAACACTAGGACGGATGTATTCGGGTTTCCCCTCCATCCTGCACCAGGTACAGTCGGAACGGGTGACTCCGCTTGCTGTAACTCACACTGGAGGCAATTTCACTTCACTAACCAAGCACTAGGGGGAGCCCTATCTCCTATCAGGCCTAGGAAAAGGGAAACCTATAAAAGTTAATTTAATAACAGACAGAGAGAGACCAAACAGGTTGGAACCAAAACTCAATTGCAACTGAAATTAGAATTTAAAATTAGAAATGGTAGTTTCTAATTCAAATTTTATGATGTTATCATTTAAATTTGATAGGCTTGATTAGAATTAAATTAATCAATAAGGTATCCTTGAGGTAGGACCCTTATTAGCCAATTCTGGAATTAAAATTTCAGAGCAATGATTGATAGTTACAGATCTAACTTAACGATGTTTGTCATTAACATTAGAAGACACCTGTGATTATAATAATCCGTAAGTATTGAAGCAGGGTAATACAAACTCTAATGAGTTGCAGATGAAATTAAAATTTCAGCGCATTATTAGCAGTCATGGATTAAAATCTTAATGATATTTTTCATTAACATTACTCGCGATTACATTTCATTGATCAGCCAATAGTGTTGCCATATGGAAACAGGAACTGTAATTAATTATTAAATTGAATTAGAATTTTCAAATTCGTAATTAATTATGAAATTAAATTACAAATTCCACATCCCTAATTTCGTATCCGTAAGCCTGACCAATTACTAATTCCTTGTGTTATTCAAATCATTAGAACAAATTAATCCGTATCGTCTCAATTATAAAGGAAATTAAAAAAAAATCCCGGGCCAGACGATCAAAAACTTTGATAGTTAATAATTAAGATCTTAATGTTACTGTTAAATTATCAGAGCACACATAATTATCTCAATCAGTCTATGTGGAATCAGAAACTGAAATTACTTTAATGAAATGAATTTAATTTCACATCTGGGATTAGTTATGGAATTAAATTATCAATTTCAAATATTTCATAGCAGTTCATCCAATGAGATTCTTAAAATCATGAGCGCAATCATAATTAAATTAATTATCTTCCTATCAAAGTAAGGAGGCTAAGACCCAGCGTTAATTTATAATAAACCCCAATAGTTATGAAACTAATACCTGCTAAATATGAAACAAAACAAAACAACCTAAACACAACTGCTTATTAAAACCACCTGTAAAAACGCTGGTCTCATTTCCTATGAAAATCAGCTGCCTTGTACATTAAAGGTTTATTTAAATTTGTATTGTTAAAGTCCTTTCACGTGAGAAGTTATAGGTAGAATCAGTGAATGCCAAAGAGAGAATGAGTGAATTCAAAAGAGAGAAGGAATTGATGTAAACAGTTTAGTGTGAGTTAAAGTTCAGCTGTGAAGGGTTAAACCATATCAACACTTCAAAAACACACTGCAAACACACGCAGGGGTTCAGTCCACAGGTTACAAAATGCTATGTGCTAATCGCTATGCTTCCAGTACATCACAGGGGTATGAGTGCATCTCACACTTTAACCATCAAAAAGCAACTATTTTAGATTCTTATCTTTATAGCACTAACAATCTCAACTCGTTCAGAGAGATATAAATTAATCCATAGATTAATTATCAACACTTTTTGACCGCGGCAGGCCTTAGTATGTTACTTCTGTCTAACTTCACAGACAAAACACAGTGGATTTATCATCACACAATTTATTTTTGATCAAGATCAATAACTATTCTCCCCAGAACGCGTTTTGGCCACTCTTCCCGAGCGCCGCATCTGATTTCACTCTTTTAGTGACTCAAAGATTGGCAGAGAAATAAACAGGTAGCTAATCTGATATTCTCGCCGGGAGATTAAATAGCATTTCCGGAAGTGGAACACGCACAAACCAGATGACGCTATGAAGGCCTTATGGAAGAGAGAAATTAGGAAATTCGCTCATTTGTCTCTTTTGCGCTTTTAGAGCGACTTTTTGTCTTACAAGACAATTCATATACGTTACTGCAGTTAATTTCTTCTAAACAACTAAAGTTGTTATTTAATTCATTCAAAACGCATTGCCACAAGCATACAGTACCACAAACACAAACAAACTCTGTCTCTCTGTATTTACACTATTTCTCCGTCCGGTTAGAAGAAAATAGGCAAAATACAACAATATGTATTTCTGATTATGAATTTTCAAGTCAGATTTTGCCCGCTTAAATCTTCCATCATAATATGTAATGATTTTTATAAACAATACATTGTTTAATTTAGCTTTTTGGTTTAAGCTTTATTTTAGCTTTAGGGAATCTTACGATCTGATATTGATATGATCAATTGATATTAATCAAATCGTCCAACTTATACCTTATCTAACAATCATCCAGCGAGTTGTTAAGTTTCAGTATATCTGAGAAATTCTGTTTATTCTCCTGGCCACGATATAATAATACAGAATTATTTAAATAATCTTATGACAGTTATGAGCATAGGTAACGTAATCTGGGAAAGTTCTGATTTGAATATTACACAACAGAACACAGAACACTTCTCTATAAATCAAACAAGAGTTTATTTGCTATCTTACTAAAATACATGAACTAAGCTAAATAACATAAAACAAAATACCTACACACAGGCAATGAATTGTTGCAATTGAGAATAATAATGAGAAAGAATAACACAGTAAGCTAACTTCGTGAAATATTTCCAAAAGCAAACCAACAGGTCATACAGGTGCACAATTCCTGTCAAAAAAATAGATGATAACGATGTTGAACATGAACAGGAATGTGGTGATACGATTTCAGTAAGTAAGGATTCGTATTTTAATCTAAAAAGACACATCATGTGGAAACATGACAGTGTGCTGCGCGAACATGGGGAGGCCAGAGCAAAACGTGAGCATTTTGAATATGGTTGAAATAGGAAATATTGGCTAATAGTCAATTAAATAAGTTTTGTCATACGAATATTTTAATGCAGTCTACTTAACCCTGTCCATGATTTTTTATTTAATAGAGAAAGAGATACAAATATATGTTCTATTTTGACTGATGTTGCTGTGAGTTGTTTATAGGATATAGGCTGCGTGGCGGACCCGTCGCGGAGTGGGTTTGCTGCGTGTTGATTTTCTTTTCCGCGCCTATGTTAACAGATTAAAGCAGCCACACTGCCTGCGGAATATGCGTGTATCAGGTGCGCGGTCCAAACACACTGCAAACCGCGGCCCCGTGACAGCATAGAAGTGAAATGGATTTTTCCCGCAGCAGTTACACAACAAACCCGCTCCACGTCCGTCACGCAGACAGTGTGTCCCAGGCGTAAGGCTTCGGTTGAAAACGGCAGGTGTTAGGCATGCAGAGGAATTTTAATTGTGAGCGAGCGTGGAGCGATTTCACCGGAGCGGGATGAAATTATAGGTGAGCGGGGAGCGGTCTGGTGTAACTTTGAGCGGTGGAGCGGGTGGGAGCGAACACCCACGTGAGCGGGGAGCGGGAATTCTCACCGCTCACATGCTCTGCTGCTGAGCATTCATTGTCCGTGGACATGCGAGAACGCCAAGATGGTGGCTTACGCCGGGATGAAGATTTCGTAGGAAGAGATTTTTAAAGTTCAGTTCATCCTCCATGTCAGGTTCGTTGCGAGTTCCAAAGTATGCCCGTCTGAGTCGGCTGTAGTAGGCTTGAGGAGGTTCGTGACGTCCTTGTCTCGTCTCCAGGGCAGCCACAAGGCCTTGTTCGGACTCAGGGTCGGAGAACTCTTTAATGAGGGCTTCTCGGAGCAGTTGGTAATCAGTCTTTGTGTGTGCAGGCTACCTGTCCAGGAAGCTGCGAACTTCAGAACTGGATGTCGTTCGAATTAAATATAGTCTATCTTTGTCCATAACGTTAGGTCACATTTCCAGATGGAAATCGATATCTTGGAGATAAGCTTGGACATTTGGGCTATTTGGCACGCTCGGGGTGAATTTGCCAATGTTCCTGGCGAGCTTGTCGAGGTCTTTTAGGTCCAAGCCGTGCGATGATCTGTGACTGGCTGCAGCAGATTCTTTTGGCTGAGGTAAGGTGATGTAAAGTTCTCCAGAGTGAGTTGGTGAATGTTTCAACACCACCCCCTCCATCTTTTTCTCATGCGTCAGTCCAGGAACAGGTGACCCGGTCCTGCTCGGCAGGGATGAGGTCGGTGCGCGTCGTGTCCTTGGTGGCTCACGGTGCAGTTCGTAAGCGTGCTTGAGTTCCTCTTGGAAACTGTCAGATTCCTCTTTGACGTAGTCAAGCTGTCGTGTTAGACGACTAACCTCGTTTCTTGACTCATCCAGGTGAGCTTCAAGGGCTTTGATTCTGCCGTTTTTATCTCTGAAGTCGGCCTTTGCTTTCTCCAGAAGCTGTTCCGCATACTGTAGCTTTTTGGACCGATCATCGTAGTCTGCCTTGACTTGTTCCAATTCTTGGCTAATAGCTGCTAGGGTTTCTTTTAGCCGGTTGATATCCTCCTCAGTGCCTTGTTCCGCCTCATCCGACCCTTCCCGTCGTTCCTGAGCTTCAAGTTCCAGCTGCTCTATGCGTCGTTGTGCGCGTGTCAGCGCCTGCTGGCGTTGTGCAGCGTGCTTGTCGCTCAACTTGAGGGTGGCGATGATTGTGTGGCTTAAGGAGCCGGTGATCTTGGCTAATTCTTTGTGATTGTAGCTGTGACTTGGGTCTTGTGCCATGGGGCTTGTTATGGTGGCATCCAGCTGGTCTTGTGTCTGATGTTTTAGTGTTTTAGCAGCCTTAGGGAGGAGTCTGTCTGTTGCAATGCTTAGCCATGTTTCCAAATCCTCCCAGTGACCGACATGTCCTGTTGTGTGAGACATGTTTGGGCGTGGTGAGTGAGATCTCGAACTGCGACTGACACAGACCTTGAAGTGAAAAACAAAACAAACCAAAACAAACAAACCAAAACAGACCAAATCAACAAACAAGGGGTGTAGATGTGCAATGTAGAATGTGTACTAGTGTTGACTGTGTAAAACAGGTGGGTGTGGTTCTCTGTGACTGTGAACCTCTGGGGCATGCTTCTAATTTGTAGCCTCTGTGGGGGGAAAAATTGAGCGCACACACACACACAGGTAGCACAGCTAGAGAACAGGTAAAGAGAAGAAGAAGAAGGTTGCTTCTAATCAGAGGATTTGTAAATGACAATTTTTTTTTGTAAGTCTGTGATTGCGATTAGTTTTCTCCGGGGTGGAGGAAAACAATAACAATGACAGCACTGGTCCCGTTAATGACACAATTGACACCACAAGCTAATTAGAGTGTTTGCGTGCTTGACGTTTTCTGGTGCCTTTCTTCTGTTGACCTGCTTTAACCTGGCGGGGTAGGATTTCACAAAAGAAGAAGGTAAATTGAAAACAATTTTGACATGCTCTCAAGTTCCACAAATACCTGTTTCGATTGCTAAAGTTCTCCACTCGTGATCTTCACACAGGCAAAAATCTCAGCAACAGCAGCAGTAGTCAAATTAGAAGATAGCAGCAGTAAGAAAAGAGTGAAAGATGAGTGGGATTTACTCCCAATGTCAGGATTAGTAACAAAGGTGGCAGCGCGGAGGCGCTGTTGAGTCGATGCACCTAGGGGTTTGGCTTTGCTAATTTTAGTAGGATAAACACACTGGCCTAAGCGTTAAGAAAACCTTATTATTTCTTTTGGAGGTTTGCTACTTAGAAGGGTTTTCCTAATTAGAAAGTTTTATACGCTAGGCTTTGTGAGGAATGTAAATTGCTCCAGTGGTGTTCAGCAGCAAGGCCCACCGCCCGAGCGCACCAGGTGAGCTCCTGTAAGGGTCTTGCCGAACACTCCGCCCCCACCGTACTGCTGTGAGCCTCTCAGACAGCTGTGGCTTTTGGCACAACCGGACTGGGGCTCGGGTGAGGTATGTCAAACGACTGCTGGCCTGAAGAGGGGCGGGGCTAGGTCCCGGTATCTACCCATCAGCGCGAACCCGAAGTTCGACGTACTTCGTCAATAGTTTAGCCGGGATGGTATATCCGCACCTTCGCCCAGACAGCCGTTGACTCCTCCTCTGATACCCGATTGCTAGCCTGCTGCGGGCCGTCACTTTGCAACACTAGGACGGATGTATTCGGGTTTCCCCTCCATCCTGCACCAGGTACAGTCGGAACGGGTGACTCCGCTTGCTGTAACTCACACTGGAGGCAATTTCACTTCACTAACCAAGCACTAGGGGGAGCCCTATCTCCTATCAGGCCTAGGAAAAGGGAAACCTATAAAAGTTAATTTAATAACAGACAGAGAGAGACCAAACAGGTTGGAACCAAAACTCAATTGCAACTGAAATTAGAATTTAAAATTAGAAATGGTAGTTTCTAATTCAAATTTTATGATGTTATCATTTAAATTTGATAGGCTTGATTAGAATTAAATTAATCAATAAGGTATCCTTGAGGTAGGACCCTTATTAGCCAATTCTGGAATTAAAATTTCAGAGCAATGATTGATAGTTACAGATCTAACTTAACGATGTTTGTCATTAACATTAGAAGACACCTGTGATTATAATAATCCGTAAGTATTGAAGCAGGGTAATACAAACTCTAATGAGTTGCAGATGAAATTAAAATTTCAGCGCATTATTAGCAGTCATGGATTAAAATCTTAATGATATTTTTCATTAACATTACTCGCGATTACATTTCATTGATCAGCCAATAGTGTTGCCATATGGAAACAGGAACTGTAATTAATTATTAAATTGAATTAGAATTTTCAAATTCGTAATTAATTATGAAATTAAATTACAAATTCCACATCCCTAATTTCGTATCCGTAAGCCTGACCAATTACTAATTCCTTGTGTTATTCAAATCATTAGAACAAATTAATCCGTATCGTCTCAATTATAAAGGAAATTAAAAAAAAATCCCGGGCCAGACGATCAAAAACTTTGATAGTTAATAATTAAGATCTTAATGTTACTGTTAAATTATCAGAGCACACATAATTATCTCAATCAGTCTATGTGGAATCAGAAACTGAAATTACTTTAATGAAATGAATTTAATTTCACATCTGGGATTAGTTATGGAATTAAATTATCAATTTCAAATATTTCATAGCAGTTCATCCAATGAGATTCTTAAAATCATGAGCGCAATCATAATTAAATTAATTATCTTCCTATCAAAGTAAGGAGGCTAAGACCCAGCGTTAATTTATAATAAACCCCAATAGTTATGAAACTAATACCTGCTAAATATGAAACAAAACAAAACAACCTAAACACAACTGCTTATTAAAACCACCTGTAAAAACGCTGGTCTCATTTCCTATGAAAATCAGCTGCCTTGTACATTAAAGGTTTATTTAAATTTGTATTGTTAAAGTCCTTTCACGTGAGAAGTTATAGGTAGAATCAGTGAATGCCAAAGAGAGAATGAGTGAATTCAAAAGAGAGAAGGAATTGATGTAAACAGTTTAGTGTGAGTTAAAGTTCAGCTGTGAAGGGTTAAACCATATCAACACTTCAAAAACACACTGCAAACACACGCAGGGGTTCAGTCCACAGGTTACAAAATGCTATGTGCTAATCGCTATGCTTCCAGTACATCACAGGGGTATGAGTGCATCTCACACTTTAACCATCAAAAAGCAACTATTTTAGATTCTTATCTTTATAGCACTAACAATCTCAACTCGTTCAGAGAGATATAAATTAATCCATAGATTAATTATCAACACTTTTTGACCGCGGCAGGCCTTAGTATGTTACTTCTGTCTAACTTCACAGACAAAACACAGTGGATTTATCATCACACAATTTATTTTTGATCAAGATCAATAACTATTCTCCCCAGAACGCGTTTTGGCCACTCTTCCCGAGCGCCGCATCTGATTTCACTCTTTTAGTGACTCAAAGATTGGCAGAGAAATAAACAGGTAGCTAATCTGATATTCTCGCCGGGAGATTAAATAGCATTTCCGGAAGTGGAACACGCACAAACCAGATGACGCTATGAAGGCCTTATGGAAGAGAGAAATTAGGAAATTCGCTCATTTGTCTCTTTTGCGCTTTTAGAGCGACTTTTTGTCTTACAAGACAATTCATATACGTTACTGCAGTTAATTTCTTCTAAACAACTAAAGTTGTTATTTAATTCATTCAAAACGCATTGCCACAAGCATACAGTACCACAAACACAAACAAACTCTGTCTCTCTGTATTTACACTATTTCTCCGTCCGGTTAGAAGAAAATAGGCAAAATACAACAATATGTATTTCTGATTATGAATTTTCAAGTCAGATTTTGCCCGCTTAAATCTTCCATCATAATATGTAATGATTTTTATAAACAATACATTGTTTAATTTAGCTTTTTGGTTTAAGCTTTATTTTAGCTTTAGGGAATCTTACGATCTGATATTGATATGATCAATTGATATTAATCAAATCGTCCAACTTATACCTTATCTAACAATCATCCAGCGAGTTGTTAAGTTTCAGTATATCTGAGAAATTCTGTTTATTCTCCTGGCCACGATATAATAATACAGAATTATTTAAATAATCTTATGACAGTTATGAGCATAGGTAACGTAATCTGGGAAAGTTCTGATTTGAATATTACACAACAGAACACAGAACACTTCTCTATAAATCAAACAAGAGTTTATTTGCTATCTTACTAAAATACATGAACTAAGCTAAATAACATAAAACAAAATACCTACACACAGGCAATGAATTGTTGCAATTGAGAATAATAATGAGAAAGAATAACACAGTAAGCTAACTTTCATTTCATAAAATGCAACCTGACTATATATATATTGTAAATATAATATATATATATATTGCTTTTGATAACATGCTTTAATAGCCCAGTAGCTATTATTAATTGTCTTTTGGAACACTTTATAAAAGTTTTGAGTCCTTTTAGCAAGGTCCAAGACCAGAAACGAGCTGTGGAATGTGGGAGAACATCACTCATGATGTTCATGAGAACATCACTTTAGGGTGCATCTGCAAAACTTCAGCACTCAGACTTCTCTCATAAAACAGTCTCGCCTTATTGAATTATGCGTTAAATGGTCATCCTGGATCATGTCCAGATTCAAAGAGTTCTTTTGTACTGTTGTTCATTCTAACTTTATTTATGGTTCCGGTCGGTACCAACATGGAAGGTTCTGTTCTTTAACGACATCCAGATGTTCTTCTCAAATTTCTCCTGGTTTTACGGGTCTCCTGAGTTGATAAGACTGTTATCTTCTAGACATTGAGGCGTCAGTGGCTTGGTCAATTTCGGACTCGCAGGAAAGGGAATCATCTAAGTTTTCCCTTTGGGTATGCAAGATTCTATAATTGTTTGGTCTTTGTTCTATCAGGTTCTACACATACATGCTATGAAGTTATGCGATGGACTGATATTTGTTTATAAGTCCTTTTAAGATGATTTTAGGCACATCTACACGGTTTCTGTGCCATTCTGTGGACGTGAGAATGTGTTCTGAGGAACGAAGGTCAAAAAGGGTTTAGAAGGAATTTCAGTCTGGTCTTTGTCTTGGGTGGGGGAACCCACCCAACAAAGTCTCTACTAAGGATTTCCCTCATGTGATGGTCATGATGTGCTGTGTCTTTGACCATCAATCTTGGTTACTTGCCCCAAATTTGACAATCTCCTTCCTGAGTTGGGATTCTCAATAAGTGTTTTTTTGTGTTAATGTTGTAAACTGTTCTGTGAAAGATTTGTTGGTTAGGCTTGCTTCAGACGGGCTGGCGCTAGGGATCTGATTTATGACGTTGTCTTGTTATCCTGGGCCTCTTTGTGGAATTTAGCTCTTTGGGATGTTCAACACCAATCTGATAGAAGCTTAAATTGTCTGATTCGCTCTGATATCCTACATCCCCCCTTCGGTCGGTGATGTGTTTAGCTGAAAACATCGTTGAGTGCTGGAGAAACAAAGGCAGAAGAAGCAGACAAACACAGCAAACAACAAGACAACACCTCCATGACAGTTACTGTACTGCTGCAGGGCATCAGGTTATCTGGGTACCTTATCTGGTTAAGTTCAATTAGTCAATATAGTTTAGTAAATTGAATTTTTTTTAGTTCAATTTAGAAATTGTTGTTCTAATTTGTTCCAGTATGTTGATTCTTCAGTCAAATTTGGTAATTTAAATTTGTTTGGTTCTACTAGGTTGTCTTAACTTAAAAATGTTCACCTTTAGTTTCTGGTGACATTATTTGTGGTAAAATGAATTGACCTGTCGTGCATGGAGCTCTCTGGCTTCCATTCAGTTTAGAGTGGCTTGCGGATATTAGGTGTGGTGAGTCAATCCTAATATCAGACCTTTGACCCTTGCAGGGTGTCTAGGTGTTTCACCTGCTAAAGAAAGAGGGGAAGGAAAAGGGTAGGTAAAAGAACAAAACAAAACAAAGCTGCTGTGGGTTTTCCTAGCATGGTTTGCAACTACTGTTGAGCTAGGATGTCATGTGCAGCTAGTGTGTCAGGTGTTCTACCTATTGTGAGGATAGCTGCATGTTTCTTCATGGTGGTGTATGTAATTTCATGTTACGCTAAAATTTGGATATTCTACTTGTAGGAAGAATATGTTTGTTGAATGTGTTATCAGTAGATGTTGTTACCTCTGAGTTTAGGTAATGTTGTGTGTGTTAATGGTGTAGAGTAAGTGTGGTCAGATCTGTTTCAGTCTGTGTTGTCTCCTCCCTCTTCTGGTATGTCAGTGAAGACTGGCTCTCTGCATCCTTGGCTTGGATGAGGGCGTGTCCATGATCTAATGAAAGTCAGTCCAGCAAGGCAGGAAGTTCTTTAGCAGACAGTCGGAGGTAGTTTGGCGTGGCTGTGTGAAGCTGGGATGCAAACTTTGTCTCCTATGTTGCATTCATCTTGTGCAAGATGACTTCTGGTTGTGGCAGACTTTCTGACCTTCTGTGCTTTGGTGGTTGCTGTTGCACAGACATGAATGTGGTTCTTGGAGTTGGAGTTCATTCAGCAGTTTGTTAGTGAGTGATGGGTGACTGAGGTGATGTTCTTTGGTACCTCAGAGTTTTCATCAACAGTTGGCCGTGAGAGACTTGCTCGTTCTGGGTGGTTGTTGAACAGGAGCTTGTCATCTCTGATATGGTGGTGTACCAAATGATCACCGGCCTTCCGTTCTGTCGCTGGTCACAGCGAGTATGACTCAATGTTGTGGTCCTCCGTATTCAGCTTGTCTTGAAGGAACTCTTTCAGTTGTCTCATGACTTGTTCCATGTCCTCTGATGGTAAGCTGTCTTGTTCTTGTGCATACTTGGCACTGTGTATGTCTTGAGTGGTGATGAGGTGGGTTTTGTTGTCACTTACCCATACAAGTTGCTCTTTGATGAGTCAGGAGGGTCCAAAAGGACCTTTGGATGTCTGGTTAGGTTTCCAGTTGTCTGGTTAGGTTTCCAGTTCGGTTTGAACTTGCTGATGTTTTTAGACAGCTTGTTGAGGTCTTTGATGGTCATCCCATGTGCAGCTCCAAGGTCTGCTTGGATGGAACGTTTTCTTTCGTTGGCAGGAAAGGGTTGTGTGGTGAAGGCAGGTGAGGTTTTGGGTTGTGGCTCTTCGCTTCTTTTGTTGTATGGCAGTTCTTGGACATGGGACTCTGCTCTGCTCAGCAGTGGTGAGGCTGAGAGATATTTCTCTTTTCTTGGCTCTTGTTTCTGCTCATAAGCATGTTTGAGTTCTTTTTGAGTTGTCCTTATATTTTGGGTTTCTAGAGAAGCGTGGCTGGTAAGTTAGTAAGTTTCTAGTAAGTTTCGTACCTCCGGACTGGACTGTGCTCTAAGGAGGTATAACCTGTCTCTGTCAGTCACATGAGGTCTCATTTCCAGGTGAAAATCGATATCTTGCAGGTGGGCTTGGATGTCGAGGTCCTCTGTGGAGTTCGGTTTGAACTTGCTGATGTTTTTAGACAGCTTGTTGAGGTCTTTGATGGTCATCCCATGTGCAGCTCCAAGGTCTGCTTGGATGGAACGTTTTCTTTCGTTGGCAGGAAAGGGTTGTGTGGTGAAGGCAGGTGAGGTTTTGGGTTGTGGCTCTTCGCTTCTTTTGTTGTATGGCAGTTCTTGGACATGGGACTCTGCTCTGCTCAGCAGTGGTGAGGCTGAGAGATATTTCTCTTTTCTTGGCTCTTGTTTCTGCTCATAAGCATGTTTGAGTTCTTTTTTGACCATATAGAGCTCATCGTTGGTATCGTCTAGTTGTTGGGTCAGATTGTCCATTTCAGTTCTGTACCTTTCAAGGTGGTCTTCCAAGGTATTGATTTCAGCATTCTTGTCTTTGATGTAATTCTTGGCTTTCTCTAGTAGCTGTTCGACCTACTGGAGTCTGTTTACCAGGTCTGTCTGGGCAATCTTTGCATGTTGTTGATCGAACTGAGCTGCTGCCAGGGCTGCTTGGAGCTTCTTAACTTGCTCCATTGTTTCCTGCTCTTTCTCGTTGGGTGCTTTGAGTTGATCTTAAACTTTCACTTCCAGCTTGTCTATGCGGCGTTGAGCACGTGTAAGCTACTCTTGAAGGTGGGTGATGTGCTTGTCGCTCAGTTTCAGCTGGGTTGTGAAGACAAAGCTTAGGGAGCTGGTGATCTTGATTAGCTCCTCGTGGTTGTTGTTCTGGCTTGAATCTTGTGTCAGGAATCTTCTCAGGATTAGGATTATTATTAAAAATAATAATTGTTCAAATGTCTTGGGGGCGAGGCTGTCTGTGATGCCTCTCAGCCAAGTGTTCGCATCTTCCCCTAGGGCAATGGGGTCTGCAGTCTGCGGCATGTTGGCACGCTGGGGAGAAGAGAGACTGACACAGATCTGTGTGGAGTAGAAGCCTATGTGTGGTGGGACAACTAAGTGTTGTGTCAGTGATTGTGAACCAGTAGTGGACTGTGGTGATGACTGTGTTGGTCTCAGGGTGTCTAGGTAGACTAGAGATGTGAAAACTTCGTCACTCTAATGAGGAAGAGGGAAAAGAGAGAAAAAGGTGAAAACAATTCATCTAAAAGAAACAATTCCCTTTTTTTAAATGAGGATTTTTTTTTTAATTAAATGTTATCAAGAAGGTAAACGATATTATTAAACCTCTGTTTAAGACAAAAGAATCCAATAATAATGCTGATATCTCTTTTCTCAGCCTGACAGGATTGACACCGTACACCTTACAGTTGGACCGCTCACCAGGGAGGCTGCGAAGGCGACAGTTGCTCTCTATTAAATTGATCTCAGCGTTGGATGAGATGCTAAAATTTGGATTGCGATTTCAAATGTAGGGAGGTTAGAAAGAACGAAAGAGGGTTTGATTACAATCAGATTCGTAAGGATGATTCGTCTTTTTGACAAGATTGTGTATCTCATTCACTTAGAATTGATTGATGGTTCTTACAGGTCCCTTCAAATGTGAAAAGTGAAGAGGAAAGAAAGCAAGAGACAACAGGAGAGACGGGAAGGAGACAGTAAATTGAGTGAATCGGGTCCACTAGCAGGCTCTGTTGCTGTTATGCCCAACTACAAGTAGAGCGTTGTTTTTATTTGCTGCACCAACTAATCAAACAAAAATAAAATTTAAGTGAAAGAGTTGTCTCTCTAATTTATTTGAACTCATAGTGAGGGATAGGGAAAGGCTCTGGTGTGTCATCCCAAGCTAGGATACACAGAGAAAATGGTAAGACAAAGTAAAATTGAAAAGTAATAAATGGGCAAAATAAGCAAAAATTAAATTAAATAAAGGAGGAAATCAATAAATAAAAATAGTGGCTAAGTGTATAAACAAAACAGGAAGAAAGAGGGGTAAAACGCAATAAAGTAATGAGTAAGTATAAGTCTGAATAGAATCTATTGATATGGGTAATAAATCAATTAAGTAGAATAAGTTTACTTAAACTTTCAAAGTTCAAAGCTTATTTGTACCTAAAATGATTAGGCCCAAAAGAGAATACTAGAAATAAGGATCATATGAAATGATCTGAGGGGGAAATTTGAATGATTCCAAATAAATTTAATGTTTTAATCAAATTTGACTTTGGCCCAATTAATAATTGTGAACTAGTATTGCCCTTTCTAGTAAAAATGCAAATAAGTGGTAAGAAGTGAGAAATTAGAGAAATAAGAAAGAAAAATAGACCAACAGGTGTATTAGTTAAGGTGTTTAAAGGGTTAAATCACTTTAGCTTTGCCCATACAGACACTGTATTCAACCACTGGATGTTAAAGCTAACTGCTGAGTTGAGGGAAACAGTGATAATGATCCCGGTGGATCTTAAAACTCCGTGCCAGTTTCTCTGGACACGTAAACACAACAGGTTTTCTTCGCTGTTGGTTCAAAGTTAAAATTTACTTGATCAAGCTTTTAAAATACTCCCATTCAAATCACCCTCGGACACACGCAGTGTTGAGCGAGATTAAATTCACTTAGTGAACAGACACAAACAGGCAAGCATTATTCTATAATGTTTAACCTAGGGAGTCAAATAGCATAGATGATTTGACAATTGGACACGCATTGACAATCAAACTATGAATAATAAGGCTTTGATAAGTGATGCTTTATTAACAAATTTCGGGAGCAGCACGCGCAGATAATTAACACGGCCAATTCATTATCATTAATTACACCACCTATCCAATCAGCACGAGAGATAACCCTTATAAATAATCAAAGCAGTCTTACCTTCATTATCTCTCGTCTTCCAGCATTGGCACATCCAATCGCCGCATCGTGTCAGAGATCGAGCTATTTCCGAACGAAAATTGTTTTGACACCACGGATCCTCCTGCGTCTCCAGCCGCCGTCCAATGCACCAGCGCTCCGCAGGACACCATAATCGAGCCCACGGCTGCAACACGGGGCCACCGGCCTTCCCGCGCCGCCGCCGCTCTTACACGCTGAGGCACGCCATCACCTTCACCTTCAAGGCGTCAGCCACCTTCTCCAGCATCCTCCTACACGTCAGCTCTTTCCTACGCCCCAGCCGCGGAAAATTGGACCGTGGCAGGACTACGCCAAGTGTTCACCAGCTCCGGCGTCATCATCCCACGTCAGTCAACCAAGCCGGATCTCCTTGCCCTCTACGCTTCTCTCCAATCTGGGGAACCTTCAAGCTCCTCTCCTCCGTCTAAAGCAGTGGATAAAGCGAGCCAGGGCCGCAGTATTCCTTACAATGGCCCGAACAAATCACCACTCCCTCGAGGACGGGCCTCCAGCCACTAGGCCGCAACAGAAAGCCTTCGGCAAGCCTGGGCCGTGCCCCGGATGCCGCAGCCGCCAGCCCCCACCCTCCTCCTCGAGCCACCGAGCATCACCTTGTAACTCATCCTGGTGAAGAGCCATCCACAGCCCCAGCCCCTCCCCACTCCCAACCCCCTCTCCTACCCATGGCCCGCAGCCCCACCATACATGTCTTGCGTGAGCATGCCTCCACTAACGGTGCAAGCCCCGGCGCCCACCATTCCCCCTCTTTTTCCCTCCCTCTCCTCCGCTCCCCGAGCTTTCCCAAGCGTGAGCATGCCTCTGTTAACGGCGCAAGGCCTGGCGCCCACCATTCCCCCTCCCTTTCCCTCCCTCTCCTCTGCTCACTGAGCTTTCTCAAGCGTGAGCATGCCTCCACTAACAGCGCAAACCCCGGCGCCCGCCATTCCCCCCTCTCTTCCCCTCCCTTTCCTCCGCTCCCTGAGCTTTCCCAAGCGCGAGCATGCCTCCGCTAGCGGCACCGGCGGCTACCTTTACTCCTCCCTCTGTTCGAGCTTCATTCTCACTTTCTTCCGCCACGCCCCTACCCATCCCTTCAAATGTGCTCGCACTAGAACCACCCCCGTAGCCAACTCCATCAGGACAGATCTTGTCAGGTGCGGATATAGACCTCTTTTCCTTGCAGATCGCCAAATTGACTGCGGAAAATTTTCTGTCACTTTAAAAAACACAGCCAACAACCCGTCACGTATCTTGTCATTCACAGAATTCACAAACGCTTTCAACCTTTACACAGAAGTCATCTGCACTGCATTTCCCCACAGGAGACGCGAGCTCGGCGACTATCTCGCGATAATCACCAAACTCGCATTATCATACGGAGGCTCCCACTTTTATACGTACCACAAATTATTTGCAGCTAAATGCGCCATCCGAGTGGCCCAATGGAATCAATGTCCTTACTGGGGGGCCCTGGACACCGAACTCCACAACAGAGTATTTTTAGGCTGCCGTAACATTACATGTGCGGTCTGCCGATCCATTTCCCACTCCACCATCATATGCCCCTTCATCAACCCATCCATCCCCCCCTGCCCCAAACCATCCCAGCCCAAATCCTCCAGCTACGTGCCACGCATTCCAAACATCTAATCCAACCCACTCCCCTCCTCCCTCATTTCGCCACCGCCCATCTTCCTCCGATAGCCAGGTCTGCACCAGTTTCAATACTGGTAGATGCTCAAGACAACGCTGCCGGTTTATGCATGTTTGCAATTTTTGTGGCGGTGCTCACACCCGCTTGATATGTCCCGTTTAAAAAGCTGCAAATAAAAATGCTAAAAAATATTTATCGACTGCTGTAAATGTTTCTCGTTTGTCTTCAGAATTGTTTCATCACCCTGACTGCCATTTCATTGATTATGTACTATCAGGTCTCTCACACGGTTTCCACCCTGGTGTCGGAAATCTCCCCTCCCAAAGCCTCATCTGCCCCAATCTCCAGTCCGCTCTCGCTAAACCCGAAACAGTCGATATCCTAACTAAAAAAGAAATAGACGCAAACTTCATGATCGGCCCCTTTTCCGTTTAACATTTTCCGGGTTAGCCCCATTAGCCCCAGAAAATGTTCAGGTAAAAAACGCCTCATAATCGATCTTTCATCACCGCATAATTCCCCGTTCCCGAGCGTTAACAGCCTCATTCCGCTCGAAGAATTTTCTCTCCACTACCACAAGACAAAACCGCGGGCCCTAGCACTTCCATTGAATTTTTAGGTATCAACTTGGATTCACAAAAATTCCAGGCTTCTCTACCCAAAGAAAAAATTGAGCATCCACTAGTAGCATCCACTCTCTTAGCCAACCCATGCTGTTCCAAACGTGAACTGCTATCCATACTCGGCCACTTAAATTTCGTGATGCACATCATCCCGCAAGGCCGCCCATTCATCTCCCATCTCCTCTCTCTCGCGTCGTCCGCCCACGCACTAGAGGATCGAATAGCTCTAACTGACTCATGCTGCAATGAGCTCATCTTATGGATATCCTTTCTCAAACAGTGGAACGGCTTATCCTTCTTTTACAATAACCTGATTTCCTTTTTCCTGGAGCCTTTTTTCTGTATTCCCCCACTGCTGCAGCAGTGTCTGCTCCCGCAGGAGCCCTACCTATATTTCCCCCACTGCCGCAGCAGTGTCTGCTCCCGCAGGAGCCTTTTCTGTATTTCCCCACTGCCGCAGCAGTACCTGCTCCCGCAGGAGCCTTATCTATATTTTCCGACTCATCTCTACTTTCCACTTCCGCAGCAGTACCCGCTTCCGCAGAAGCCGCTTTTCTCTTTTCAGATGCCGCAGCAGTGCCGTTGCTAAAAGCGGTGTCCAGCATCCCTTCAGCCCTAAGCTATGCAAGGTTTTGGGGGGTTATCAAGCCCCACTCTGGCTGCAGTCCCGCGATAATAGCATTTTGGGGGAGCCCTCTGGGTCCGGGCTAAATGCCGAGCTCGGACCCCTCTCCCCGGTCGGGGGGAGTACCCCGGGCTCGGGAATGATTACCGAGCTCGGAGCCCTCTCCCCGGACAGCACGCCAAATACGCATAAACTTTACTCAGTTATTATACAGGAAAAAGTTGTGGGAGTGAAAAAGTTATTTTTTTCTTGTAAGTTATTTCAAAAAGTGAAACTTTCATATATTTTAGATTCATTGCATGTAAAGTAAAACATTTCAAAAGTTTTTTTTGTTTTAATTTTGATGATTAGAGCTTACAGCTCATGAAAGTCAAAAATCAGTATCTCAAAATATTAGAATATTTACATTTGAGTTTCAATTAACCTGTTAACCTGCACCCCCCATATTGGGAATCACAGCTGAAAATGACTAACTAACTTAAAATGGTAACAGCTCCTGACTTCAGTGTGCCACACACACAATTGTGGTGTCTTTGGAAAGAAGACCCTTTGGCCTTTACTATCCATCATCCAGAGTTGATGATGCTCAAAAATATAAAAAGTTATAGACACTGAAGTGCCTTGATAAAAATTGTACCACACTGAATTTTTTTTTATTTCACATAAAAATACATGAAATCAGTCCTGGAGCAATCCAGAAAAGTAATGGGTTGAAAGTCACATGTCTCATGAGTTTATATTTCAAATCTGAAGAAGATACCATGAAAAATGAGATTCCTGCAGACATTTTTCTAGTCCCCCCCAATCCCCCCCCCCCCCCCCGTTTGAGGAAAAATATTTACCAAATTATTGAAGAGTTCTACTACACACTATTTAGTCTTTATACATGCCACTGCAGTTTTTCAATTATAAAACAGTATACAGAATCTTAGAAATCGTATAAGTGATTTATTTGAGCACTAGAAAAATACAATAATAATAATTTGAGTGATGAAAAAAAAAACAATAATAATAAAAAAAAATAACTTAATTACATACTGATTTCCTGACAAGCAGATGCTCTCCTGCTCATACATTAGTAATCACATGCTGAAGATCATTCATACAGATGCTAATCATACTGATGGCTGCCCAATATAGTCAATATTCACATTATAATGGCCTTTTATATAGACTGCATTCACACTGATATCTGTGAACAGTCAGTAATTACATGCTCATTATCAGTCATAGAGATGTTAATCATACAGATACAGGCAATTCCCCACAAAACACGCAAACATATATGAAAACTGCTGAAGAAGAAAAAAAAGAAATGTTTTTTCTTTTTGTGCTAAAAAGATCGCTAAGTTACGCCCCATCAGATGACAGGTGCGTCACAGCGTGCGTCACGCGCCGTCGCGAGGGAGCGCCAGAATTCAAATAAACTATCTTCCGTGTATCTTTGACTTTTTTATTTTTGGATGATTTCATTCTGTTAGGAACATTGTCTGCTACAAAATCGTGCTGTTTTTTTACCACCAAGACGCAGTTTTTGAGCGTAATTTGTTCCATAACGGACACAAACAATAACTTTCCCTCAAGAGATGAGACGTAAACAAAGGATTAACGATCTAAATTACAGCGTTGTTGTTTCTTTGGACTAAAAGTGCTCGATGGAATGTTGTTCACTGGACCCTTATCTTTCAAATGAAACCAGGATTTACAGCAGTGGATACATTTGAGAGCCGTTATCAGGATGAAAATGGTATGTACAGCGGTTTATTTCTACATGTTTTGATGTGTACTGCTTACACAAATTTTGCAAATACATTCCGTATAAGCTTTCTATCGAAAAACAGCGATCTGTCGTCAATGCTAGAGGCTTAGACCTTCAAAATGATATATAGTTTGTCAAGATTCATTTTGTCCTGTTTTACTTTATCTGTTTGAAAACAATGACGTGTGCAAACAAAGAGCTTTCAAAGAGCTTTCAGTGCGCCCACGTCCTGGTGCATGTTAACAGGTTAATGACCATCCCTACAGTATAAATTCTGGGTATCTCTTGTTCTTTGAAACCACAATAATGGAGAAGACTGCTGACTTGGCAATGATCCAGAAGACGAACATTGACACCCTCCATAAAGAGGGTAAGTCACAGAGGGTCATTACTGAAAGGTGTGGCTGTTTACAGAGTGCTGTATCAAAGCATATTAAATGCAAAGTTGACTGGAAGGAAGAATTTGGGTAGGAAAAGGTGCACATGCAACAGGGATGACTGCAAGCTTGAGAATACTGTCAAGCAAAGCTGATTCAAACACTTGTGAGAGCTTCACAAGGAGTGAACTGAAGCTGGAGTCAGTGCATCAAGAGTCACCACGCTCAGACGTCTTCAGGAAAAGGGCTACCAAGCCACTTCTGAACCAGAGAAAACGTCAGAAGCGTCTTACCGTGGCTGTGGAGAAAAAGAACTCAGTGGTCCAAAGTCCTCTTTTCAGATGAAAGTAAATTTTGCATTTCATTTGGAAATAAGGTCCCAGAGTCTGGGAGGAAGAGTGGAGAGGCACAGAATCCACGTTGCTTGAAGTCCAGTGTGAAGTTTTGAGGCGGTCACACTCGAAGTGAACTTGGAGACACGAAACTCTCAACAGAAAGAAAAGAAAATGAAGTAAAAGGATGTAACGAGACTGGGTGGTTTTTCTTCTCATCGTGGTGTTAAGTAGCAGCTGGCATGTAAGCCAGAGCACGCTCAAAGAGCGCTAAAAAGCAGCGTCAAAACGCGGTGGCAAAAGGCAAGAAAAGCATTGACTAAAAAGAGCCCAATTTTGATGGTGTCCTGAGTATTTAAACTGGGCTGTTGGACACATCCCAAAATGGTGTCTCGACCAATTAGACACTGTCTTAGCTCGGGGTGTTGCTATCTTTCTCCTCCCAATACATAAATCAACATGTTATCTGGTCAGTCACATGGTCCGATCTTTCCCGCTCTTGCAGAGTATAATTTTGGACATGATTTCTATAACCAGAATATGATACATTTGACAGTATTGATTGGAAGAAACATTTCAAGCTAGAATTTCACACTCATACATACCAAACATGAATATGAATCCTTAAGCTAGCTATTCAATAGTTATTAAAAAGACATACACAATGAGTGATTAGAACATTATAGACAAATGTGTGGGTTACATACATGCTATGAAGTTATGCGATGGACTGATATTTGTTTAGAAGTCCTTTTAAGATGATTTTAGGCGCATCTACACAGTTTCTGTGCCATTCTGTGGACGTGAGAATGTGTTCTTAGGAACAAAGGTCAAAAAGGGTTTAGAAGGAATTTCAGTCTGGTCTTTGTCTTGGGTGGGGAAACCCACCCCCACCCAACGAAGTCTGTACTAATGATTTCCCTCATGTGATGGTCATGATGTGCTGTGTCTTTGACCATCAATCTTGGTTACTTGCCCCAAATTTGACAATCTCCTTCCTGAGTTGGGATTCTCAATAAGTGTTTTTTTGTGTTAATGTTGTAAGCTGTTCTGTGAAAGAGTTGTTGGTTAGGCTTACTTCAGACGGGCTGGCGCTAGGGATCTGATTTATGACATTGTTTTGTTATCCTGGGCCACTTTGTGGAATTTGGCTCTTTGGGTTGTTCACACCAATCTGATCGAATCTTAAATTGTCTGATTCGCTCTGATCACACTGGTCTAGGACAATAAACTAGACCCTGGCCTGTCACCCAAGGGGCTACCGCCAACTCTGCATAAGCTTGCTCAAAGGAACTGACTCAACAGGTCCTTGGTAGCAAACACCCTGCTCAAGAAGAGCCTGATCCAACGCAGAGAAGAGGTACGAGGCTGGCAGTGCGTAACCCATACCATACAGGATTTCAGAAAAGTGCGCAGGATGTTTAGCGTACACACTTACCACAATGTGGGTTTTAGAAAGTGCACAGAAGCTCAGCGTGTGGTTGACTTCAGCAGGGGAAGTACTCGTAGAGGTCTTAACCCTGTAACAAAGTCAGAGATACAAAAACAGGTCCAAGTAACGCTGCGGAGAAAAGCTAGTTAGTGAGTCCATGTAAAACTACCAATAGAGATATGAAATGGATCGTACTCACCCACCATGACTCTTGCACATGACTCAAGTTCACGGATATATTCTAAAGGTGAAGTCCGAAGAATACTTGGGTACAAACTGTCAGTAGGTAGTTCTATTAGACATAGAAACTAACCAAAAGCATCATAGATCTAGCATGAGAAGACTGCAATGCAGACGCAGGAGACTCCTACCTAACCTTGGTCAGGTGGAGGGATGGGCTCACGGAGTGCAGTATAATGCGGTTATCTGATAAGGACATGATATAAATCATCTGTCCAACAACTGCAGACAGATATCCACATTATACAATTCCTTATACAGCAGGAAATTTCCCGTCAGGTCCTTTCTATGTTCTGCCCATCAACCGTGAATCGCGGGCAATGGGCAGACAATTCTCACTGCAATGCGCAGCATGCCTTCAGCTCCCGCAGGACGTAAACATGCTCCGCTCACGCGCTAGAGAGGCGAATGCACTCATGCAAACGCTATCTACATAAATGGTGAAGTACTCAACTCCCCTCTCAGTAGTCCAGCAAATGCATCACGATAAGCACAAGCCGTCTCTTGCATGAGTCGAGCATGTTCAACTCATGCTTATCCCTCACAAAGAAATAAGCAATGAATGCAACAAGCGCATTCAACTCCCTCGAGAGCTGAACACGCTTGCTCTTCACCACACACACAACATGCGAGCTGTGTGAAACAAAGCTTCTGGCGAGAGAACATGCTCTCCTAGTCGTGCTAAGCTTACCGCTAACATAAACATACGGTCAATGAAGATGAAGAAGCAGATGACGCGTTCTTCCGGTGCCCTTTTATACTGTGGTCACGCTGGTAATGACATCATAGGCTGTTGCCGGGCAATGTTATTGTCGTGTTTAGATGTATGCAATAACAATAAATGACTCAGTCATAACATTTAAATATCTAAAAAATAACATATAGATGTTTGTATTTTCTTTTAAGGTATATTTACAAGCGTTTTCTGCATTTATTGGGACAGGACAGTAGAGAGCTGACAGGAAAGCATTGGGTGGAGAGAGGGGGGGTGGGATTGGCAAAGGACTTTGAGATAGGAATCAAACTATATATCGGTGCACTAACCACAAGGCTATTGGCGTCCACAAATGTTTGTATTTTAATTTTGACTAGATCTCTGTAATTAGAATTATAAATAGTAAAAATTATTTTTTGGCCATTCAGAATTACCTTCTTATATTCAAATTAAATTTACAGATATCTCTGTAGAGTGTTCTCTGTATCTTTAACATCATAAAATGTACATACTGAGTGTCTGAAACCATCTTTGTCATGGAATACACTCGTTGGTTCGCAGTGAGTTCACAGTTTTAACGGTCATCTTTGCTTGAATTTATTTTCAAGATCTGAGGTAAACTATCTGTTGTTGCTTTCAGTATGGCTATAAGGTCACGCAATATGATATTTAAACTCATATTAGACACGTTTAACTTTGAATAAAGCACATAATCACCTGAGATTATCTACTGTCATATAGTTTGTATGTTGTTGTTCCAGTTAGGACAAAAACTCTGATTAACATGGAAAAGATACCTTTTATCGCGGATCGTGGCGTGTGTAGTTAGGAAACGGTTTTACGGTTTACAGGCAGTAGGCAATTAAGGTCACAGTTACAATAACTTAAAAGACAGTAAAGACTCTGAAAAACACCAAAAGAAAAATGCCTGGGGTCCCTGATCACCTGCGTGAACATGCCATAATCCTGCTGCAGGAAGCATAATGACTGCAGATGTGGCCAGAGCAATAAAATGCTACAATATCTATAACGTAAGAGGCCTAAGAGGGAGTCAGGAAAGACAGCTGATCATCCTTGCAGTAGCAAACCAAGGTGACCATGTATCCCCCCAGAAATGTTTGGAAACGTGCAAATGCCTTGGTGGAATAATGAGGTAACATCTCACAACAAAAACTGTTTGTTAAAAAGGTTTAATAATTGTGAATTAGATTATAAATCCATTTCGTATCCATTATAAATCCATTTCGTGCAGTGTGCTTCCAGAGAAAGTCCGCCCAAGCATGCTTCTGATTGGCTGTGATATTTGATTGATTCTGTCGCGTCGCGTCTGGTGTGGACACCCAAATTGCTTGTCGCTGGAATCTTGTCGCGTCGCGTGTAGTTAGGACACGGTGTAAGTGTCTTATGGACTGTTCCACAGGTATACCTGCAAGACTTATGATTTTTTTGAAAAACATTGTTTAAACCCTTTCCAAGATCTTATTTGGATTTTACAAAATTATCTTTAAATTACTACATCCTGAAAAAAGGGACATTTCTTATTTTTTCCTGAGTTTAGTAATATAGAATTAATTCTCTGCAAGTGAAATTGAGTAGTCTTGATAAAATTACAGATATCATCAAATTCATTATTACTTGTAAAAGTGTAATTAAAAAGATTAATAATCCACTATTGTAATTCCACAACTTTCCAAAAGAGATACGGCACTATGATACTATGTACGCAGGGATTAAAGTTCTCCTTTGCTACGACGGATTTCCGTCAGTTGCTGCAAGTCTATGACGGATTTCCGTCAATTACAGGGTTCCGCCTGTTCTTAATGTCTTAAATTCACTTTTCATAATTTTAAGGCCGTAAATATGCTTACATTTATCAAATAGTGTAATGGACGTCTTTATTCTAGTTTGAATAGGTTTTAAATTAAGGAAAGATGAGTTGTATTCCGCCTGCTGTGGGGGATGTGATCAGAGCCTGGAGTGGAGTGAAAGCACGTTTCTCTCTCCGTTCTGTAATCACTCCGCTCTGGGTCCACTCACGGAAAAACTGCTCCGTGTTTACTCCATTTTAATAGTTATCAGGGATTAATGTTTTCTGTCGCTACAACGAATTTCCATCAATTGGAAAAAATGAGGGGAAAAGAAACATGTAGCGCTATGTTGTTGTTCTGCCGGTGTATCGACGAAACATGCTACCTATCAGATTGTGCTACCAATAATATATTTGCATTGATTTAAGGGTAAGTTTATGGTAAGGGTAGGTGTGGACGGGTAGGTTTAGGGTAGGGGTAGGTATGGACATAAAAAAAAGCCTCAAACCACATGAATAAGATGCTGGTAGCACAATCTGATAGGAAGCATTTTTCGCTATCGATTTATGCTACCTATCTTTTTAATGGGAGGCAGCACAATCTGAGCGGGTAGCACAAACTGTCAGAACACCGGCACACCAAAAATCATCCCCGCCACGGCTGCAGCTTCTCACTGACAACATAGTAACGCCGCTCACATCATTCACAGTCGGGTTATTAGCAGAGAACACAGAGCAGAGCTTGAATTTCAGTGCGGGATTGCAGATATTAATAATAATTATAGTCTTTCCCGCAGGTTCCGACGGAATGTATCACATTTGCACGTGCTTTTGTGTCTTGATAACTCACTCGCGAGCTCTCATTTTCTGTGCGCCCACAGATCAGGAGAGTGACAGCTTTTAATAATTATTAAGGGAGTTTGCAAATGTGATATTGGTTTAATACAACAGATCAATAAACAAGTACTGCATGATTTTACTCTATATCATCAACGAAAATAGTTCCAGATAAAGTAACAGCTGAGCCGCTGCACATCTCTAAAGCAAACAAAGCAGTGTTTCATTCATGACTGAACTGCGTTTCTGAATTAATCTAGTGAGTCAGTGATTCATGATTCCCCATTCATAAAGACAGTCACTTGCTTCATTCCGGAATGAATCAACCGTTCAAACGAATCAATTGTGTCATGCTTATATTAATATTTAATTCTACAGCTTACTGTCATGCACATTCTTTTATATTTTATATTTTATTCTTTATATCTTATTTTTCATTCATTTTATCTTATGTTTACTTCCCTTGTGTTGTTTTTTCAATATTTGCACTGTCCATGGAGCGGACCCGACTCTCATTTCACTGCTGGTTATACAATCTCTGTATAGTCGTGTATGTGACAAATAAAACTTGAAACTTGAACTTGAAAACTTGAAACTTGAATAAATGATTTAGCGAAAAAAAATCAGTGACTTACCGCCACCTGCTGGTGGTTTCAGTTTCAATTTTAGCATATCATTTCAGTTATTTAATTCATTTAATATTTCTGTATTCAAAATTTTATATTTAAAACTTTAATCTCCACATGAATCTATGAATTTAATTGCACTTATGCCACCTCTGAGCCTCATTAAACGTCTGAAAATGTACCTACAACTACAAGCCACTTTTGTGTTCTTCTGTGACACCTCTGTAGTACAAATTATTTTTTATTAATACTAATTTCATATGATTGGTAACTTATTTGTCTTATTCTACTTCTTATTATATTGTTTTAAATATAATTTTTAAAAAGCTTATAACCATACATTTTTGAATTTGACAGATGAAAATGATGCCATTGCAAAGGTAAAAGGAAAATACCTTTTAAGCCACTTTAAGGGTGTTAAATGTCACCTCGTATTAGGAAGGCTAATTATTGATCAGAATTTTTGATTATTGATCAGAAGGTGCTCCTACATTTTTTAATTAGGAGGACAAGCGCTCCTAAAAAGAAAAGTAAGCATAGAGCCATGTGTAACATATTAGATCCATGTATGAGGTCTTAAAGAGACAGCAGCCTAAATAAACCTGCTGTATTTTTCATTATGCAGTGAAGACTATCCAGTGTTATTTTACTGTTGAATAGATTATAGTTAGACCTAACTGAAAACAATTAAGTACTAATAATTTGTATCTTGTTATTGTTTTTGTTTGTGCTATTGATTGTAATTAATTTATTTGTTCTTATTTTATTATTTACTATTTACTTGTCTTTTTTAGTTAAAATAAATTAAATTGTAAGGTGGGGAGGGGGCGTGGTCCATGGGAAATAGTCCTGTCAAGTCAAGTCAAGTCACCTTTATTTATATAGCGCTTTTAACAATACAGATTGTGTCAAAGCACTTAACAGTATCAAGTTGGAGGATAGAGTGTCAGTAATGTATAATAATAAGATTAAACACTCAATTTTCAGTTAAGGGCATTTCATTATTGAATTCGGAGATGTCATTGTCTAGCTAAGTTTAGTTTAAATAGTATCTGTGAAATCAAATTTACGATAATTGCTAGAAATTAAGTGTGCCCAACTGAGCAAGCCAGAGGCGACAGCGACAAGGAACCAAAACTCCCTCTGAGACAGAATGGAGAAAAAAACCTCAGGAGAAACCAGGCTCAGTCGGGGGGCCAGTTCTCCTCTGGCCAGGATATTATTGTTTATTCATTGTTTACTTATTGTTTTAATTAATTTTTTAAATGTATAAATGTATTATATTTCTATTTTTATATTGTGGCAATTTCTAACAATAATAGTATTATGTAGTTAGGTATTTATTATTAAATTTTTAATTATTTGTTTTATTTTTAGTTTTATTGTATTTTAGTCGAGGTCTTCACTGGGGATATGTCTCTGGGGCTCATCGCTGACGATCAGGGCCGCAGACATCACCTCCCAGCGCCGAGCCACCATCTGATCCGGACACGGACTGAGAAACAGAATAAGAGAGAAACAACTATTAGCGTAGATGCCAATCTTCTTACGATGTAACGAGTACATCGTGTGTTATGGGAAGTGTTCCCGGTTCCGGTTGATCTAATTAATGCAGCCTAACAATCCTTTAACGGATTTGAATAATAGAAGTGTAGTAGTGTGTTAGGTGTATGTCAGGTTAAAGAGATGGGTCTTTAATCTAGATTTAAACTGACAGAGTGTGTCTGCCTCCCGAACAGTGTTTGGTAGATTGTTCCAGAGTTTTGGTGCTAAAAAGGAAAACGATCTGCTGCCCGCAGTTGATTTTGATATTCTAGGTATTATCAAACGCCCAGAGTTTTGAGAACGCAGCGGCCGTGGAGGACTATAATGCGATAAGAGCTCACTCAAGTACTGAGGAGCTAAACCATTCAGGGCTTTATAAGTCATTAACAAGATTTTAAAATCTATACGATGTTTAGTAGGGAGCCAGTGCAGTGTTGACAGAACCGGGCTAATGTGGTCATACTTCCTGGTTCTAGTAAGAACTCTAGCTGCTGCATTTTGGACTAACTGTAGTTTGTTTATTAAACGTGCAGAGCAACCACCCAGTAAAGCATTACAATAATCTAACCTTGAGGTCATAAACGCATGAATTAATATTTCTGCATTTGACGTTGAGAGCATAGGTCGCCGTTTGGATATGTTTTTGAGATGGAAGAACGCAGTTTTACAGATGCTGGAAACATGGCTTTCAAAAGAAAGATTGCTATCAAACAGCACACCTAGGTTCCTGACTGATGAAGAAGAAGAATTGACAGAGCAGCCGTCAAGTGTTAGATAGTGTTCTAAGTTATTACATGTGGGGTTTTTAGGTCCGATAATTAATACCTTTGTTTTTTTCAGAATTTAGCAGTAGGAAATTACTCGTCATCCAATTTTTTATATCGACTATGCATTCCGTTAGTTTCTCAATTTGGTGTGTTTCACCGGGCCGTGAAGAAATATAGAGCTGAGTATCATCAGCATAACAGTGAAAGCTAACACCATGTCTCCTGATAATATCTCCCAAGGGTAACATGTAAAGCGTGAAAAGTAACGGCCCTAGTACTGAGCCTTGAGGTACTCCATACTGCACTTGTGATCGATATGATACCTCGTCATTCACTGCTACGAACTGATGGCGGTCAGATAAGTACGATTTGAACCATGCTAAGGCACTTTCACTAATGCCAACAAAGTTTTCTAGTCTATTCAAAAGAATATTGTGATCGATAGTGTCGAACGCAGCGCTAAGATCCAGTAGAACTAATAGAGAGATACAACCACGATCAGATGATAGAAGCAGATCATTAGTAACTCTAATGAGAGCAGTCTCAGTACTATGATACGGTCTAAATCCTGACTGGAAATCCTCACAGATATCATTTTTCTCTAAGAAGGAATATAATTGTGAGGATACTACCTTTTCTAGTATCTTTGACAGAAAAGGAAGATTTGAGATCGGTCTGTAATTAACTAGATCTTTGGGGTCAAGTTGTGTTTTTTTAATGAGAGGCTTAATAACAGCCAATTTGAAGGTTTTGGGGACATATCCTAATGACAATGATGAATTAATAATAGCCAAAAGAGGATCTATGACTTCTGGAAGCAGCTCTTTTATTAGTTTAGATGGAATAGGGTCTAACATACATGTTGTTGGTTTAGATGATTTAAAAAGTTTATACAATTCTTCCTCTCCTATAGTAGAGAATGAGTGGAATTGTTCCTCAGGGGATCTATAGTGCACTATTTGATGCGATACTGTAGCTGACGGCTGCATGGTTACAATTTTATCTCTGATAGTATCGATCTTGGAAGTAAAGTAGTTCATAAAATCATTACTGCTGTGCTCTTGGGAAATGCCAACACCTGTTGATGCTTTATTTTTCGTTAATTTAGTGACTGTATTGAATAAATACCGGGGGTTATGTTTGTTTTCTTCTAGAAGAGACGAAAAGTAATCAGATCTAGCAGTTTTTAATGCTTTTCTGTAGGATAGGATACTTTCCCGCCAAGCTAAACGAAATACCTCTAGTTTTGTTTTCCTCCAGCTGCGCTCCATTTTCCGGGCTGCTCTCTTTAGAGTGCGAGTGTGCTCATTATACCTCGGTGTTGGACTCTTTTCCTTAATCTTCCTTAAGCGTAAAGGAGCAACTGTATCTAAAGTGCTAGAAAAGAGAGAGTCCATAGTCTCTGTTACATCATCAAGCTGTTCTGAGCTGTTGGATATGCTGAGGAATTGAGATAAATCAGGAAGATTACTTACAAAGCAATCTTTTGTGCTAGAAGTGATGGTTCTACCATACTTGTAACAAGGAATAGAATTTACAGTATTAGCTATATGGAGTTTACACAAGACTAGATAATGATCTGATATATCATCGCTTTGCTGCAGAATTTCAACACCACTAACATCAATTCCATGTGACAGTATTAAATCTAGAGTATGATTTCGACAATGAGTAGGTCCTGAAACGTGTTGTCTAACCCCAATAGAGTTCAGAATGTCTATGAATGCTGATCCTAATGCATCTTTTTCATTATCGACATGGATATTAAAATCGCCAACAATTAAGACTTTATCTGCAGCCAGTACTAACTCTTATAGAAAATCAGCAAATTCTTTAATAAAGTCTGTATGGTGCCCTGGTGGCCTGTATACATTAGCCAATACAAACATCACAGGGGATTTATCACTAACACGTGTTTCTCTAGATAATGTTATACGCAGCACCATAACTTCAAATGAGTTATACTTAAAGCCTGCCCTCTGAGAAATACTGAGAATATTGCTATAAATTGTAGCAACACCTCCCCCTTTGCCTTTTGGATGTGGCTCATTTTTATAGCTGTAATCTTGGGGGGTGGACTCATTTAAAGTAATGTATTCATCTGGTTTTAGCCATGTTTCTGTCAAACAGAGCAAATCTAGATTATGATCATTAATCAAATCATTTACATAAAGTGATTTTGTAGAAAGGGACCTGATATTCAGTAAGCCAAGTTTTATAAATTGTTTCTGTGTGTTGTAAACATTTTTTATTTGTTGAACATCAATTAAATGGTTACTCATAAATTGGTTTGGACGTTTTCTGTATTTTCTAGTTCGGGGAACAGACACAGTCTCTATAGTGTGATATCTAGGTGAAGGAGTCTCTATGTGCTGAGAATTAACTGACTTCTGTGACGTGAGGTGGCTAGCAGATGGTCGGTTTAGCCAGTCTGTCTGCTTCCTGACCTGGGCTCCAGTTAGTCAAGTATGAACTCTAAGACTATGTGCCAAATTTCTAGAGAGAAGAGCGGCACCACCCGAGGAGGGATGAACACCATCTCTTTTCAACAGGTCAGGTCTGCCCCAAAAACTCGTCCAATTGTCTATAAAACCTATGCTATTCTGCGGGCACCACTTAGACATCCAGCCATTGAGTGATGACAGTCTGCTATGAATCTCATCACCCCGGTAAGCAGGGAGGGGGCCAGAGCATATTACAGTGTCTGACATCGTACTTGCAAGTTCACACACCTCTTTAACATTATTTTTAGTGATCTCCGACTGGCGAAGTCGAACATCATTAGCACCGGCGTGGATAACAATCTTACTGAATTTACGTTTAGCATTAGCCAGCACTTTTAAATTTGCCAAGATGTCAGGCGCTCTGGCTCCAGGTAAACAATGGACTATGGTGGCTGGTGTCTCTATTTTCACGTTCCGTACAATAGAATCGCCAATAACTAGAGCACTTTCACCAGGTTTCTCAGTGGGTGCGTGCGTCACTGAGTGGGGAGAACCTGTTTGATGTTCTGATCGGAACGGAAGAGCGGTGTTTTGACCCGCGACTAGGCCGCCTCACTGTCACCCAGTTGCCCTGCTGCGGGGGCGCTAACGTTACCGGAACTGAACAATGTACAGGAGTCCCTGAGCTAATCACATCCAGAGCAGTATCTACAGCCCTCACATTCTTACTGTCCTCAACTAAAGTTTGGATGCGTGTCTCTAGTTCTAAAACCTTCTCTGTCAGCCTAACTATTTCCCTACATTTATCACATGTGAATCCCTCATCGCTGACAGAGAGAGATAAACTATACATGTGGCAAACTGTGCAAATAACAATAGCAGGAGAAGAAGCCATTACTCACCGTGATTGATGAATGATACCAACTTAACTTACCACCTACCACTTACCACTGTTGTTTGATGAACTCGTGAAAAACGGAGCGAGAGAGAAATGAAAACGGAGCGATTAAAAAGAAAACAATAATAGGCGCGAATAGCAACGCGAATGGAACCGCGAGTGACAAGCTAACCGGCTAGCGAATGCTAACGCGCTGCACTCGCGGTTTTAAAAGCAAGCGATCAGATTAGTTTGATAGATAATACCAGAAATATGGTGGGAATTAAGTTATATATTATTACTTTAAACAACAGACAGTGAAAGTAAGGTAAATATTCAGTACAGCAGTACACCAGACAGGAACAGACTGAAGCAATCGATCAGCAAAACAGGAGCAGACGGAAGCAATCCTGTCACCACAGCTGGAAAATATCCTAGAGGAAACACTGCATACATTTAATAAAATTAGAAAAATGCATTTACAAAGGTAAAAAGAAAATGCCCCTGTAAATCACTTTGTCAAATGTCACAATTTTTTTCATCAGAATTGTTTTATTATTGATTAGAAGGTGCTCCTAAATTTCTTAAATTAGAAGGACAAGTGCTCCTAAGTACAAGAAGAAAAACACGGCTCTTAAACTGGGTGTGTGACAGGTATGGCTGTGGAATGGGGTTTGGCCGAGGAAAAACTTTCAGTCAGAAGTTTTTTTTTTTGCTTTAATCCATGTGTACGGCAGAAGAGAAAATTGTCAAAGTGAAAAACAGTACCTCAGCAGCAGGATTAGGAAAAAACACGTGGATTTGAAAATAGAAAGGATGTATTATTAGAGTTGTTAATATTAAAAATGCAAGTTGCAAAGCTCTCACTGAGGCACAAAGTCATACTGCCTTTATTGTGATCAAAAACATATGTTGAAAACTTTAATGCAGTTAAAGTGTTCTACATGTGGATATTCTGAGTAAAAATACTCTTGTCAAGCTCATGAATTGGATTCATAACATTCATGAGGCAAAACATCAGACAGGAAAAAATGATTGTGGAATTTAGAGTTGTATGTGGTGCTGTATGGTTTTAGTGAGAAACTACTGAGGTCTAAATTTGAGACCCACCCCAGTCAGTGTGCCAAATGACAACCATTTACCATATGGTTCTGTGGCCTGCCATGGACTCTTATCCAGAAAAAAACAACAACAAAAAAAAAAAAACAGTAGAGCTACTGCATGGATGTAATGGTTTTTATTTTTTTGTACATTTCTCTTTCTGCAGTGCTCTATTTAATGAGTTGGTCACTGGGAGCAACAATGTCAGGTTTAGGTGTGCTGGTGCTTGCTTTGAGTCTGGTTTACACTGGATCTATATGTAAACCCAAGACCCCTCTTCCTAAATCACTGGTAAGCCTTTTCTACATTCATATACAGCATTTGCCGTATTCTGCATTTTCTATCATCAGTAATTTGTCATTAATTTTTTATTGACATCATTAGTTTTTCTTACCTTACCTTTTCTAACCTAGAACATTTAAGAAATTGTTACTGAGAATAGTAAGGTTGCCTGGCTAATAAATGTCAGTAAATTACAGTATGAATGAATGAATGAATGAATGAAGCATTTATATAGCGCTTTATTGTGTATTGTTGTACACCCAAAGCGCTTTACAATCATATGAGGGGGTCTCTCTTCAACCACCACCAGTGTGCAGCATCCACTTGGATGATGCGACGGCAGCCACAGCACAACGGCGCCAGTGCGCTCACCACACACCAGCTACAGGTGGAGAGGAGAGAGAGATAGAGCCAATCAAGTGGATGGGGATTATTGGGAGGCCATGATTGACAAGGGCCAGTGGAGGGAAATTGGCCAGGACACCGGGGTTACACCCTTACTCTTTACGATGAGTGTCATGGGATTTTTAATGACCACAGAGAGTCAGGACCTCAGTTTAACGTCTCATCCGAAAGACGGTGCTCTTTTGACAGTATAGTGTCCCTGTCACTATACTGGGGCGTTAGGACCCACACAGGCCACAGGGTGAGCACCCACTGCTGGCCTCATTAACACCTCTTCCAACAGCAACCTAGTTTTCCCAGGAGGTCTCCCATCTCCCATTTAGTAACAGTAAATATGTTTATAATGTAATATATACAGTATATATATATATATATATATATATATATATATAATATATATATATATATAGTGCTGTGAAAATGTTTTTGCCCCTTCCTGTTTTTTTTATTTTTTGCATATATATCACAGTTAAACGATTCAGATCATCAAACAAATTTTAATATTACACAAAGATAACCTGAGTAAATACAAAATGCAGATTTGAAATAATGATTTCGTTAAGGGAAAAAAGCTGTCCAAACCTGCCTGGCCCTACGTGAAAAAGTAATTGCCCCCTAAATCTAATAACTGGTTGTGCCATCCTTTGCAGCAACAACTGCAATCAAGCATTTGCGATAACTGACCATGAGTCTTTCACATCGCTGTGGGGTAATTTTGGCCCACTCTTCTTTGCAGAATTGTTTTAATTCAGCCACATTGGAGGGTTTTCGAGCATGAAAGGACTGTTTAAGGTCTTTGTCCGGACTTTGACTCGGCCACTCCAAAACCTTACTTTTGTTTTTCTTGAGCCATTCAGAGGTGGACTTGCTGGTGAATTTGGGATCATTGTCCTGCTGCATAACCCAAGTGCGCTTGAGCTTGAGGTCACAAACTGACATCCGGATATTCTCCTTCAGGATTTTCTGATAGAGTGCAGAATTCATGGTTCCATCAATTATGGCAAGTCGTCCAGGTCCTGAAGCTGCAAAGCAGCACTAAATTCCTGGGAGTGCACATCACGGAGGATCTCACCTGGACCACCAACACCATGTCACTCTCCAAGAAGGCACAACAGCGCCTACACTTTCTCCGCCGGCTGAAAAGAGCAAGTCTCCTACCACCCATACTCACCACATTCTACAGGGGCACCATTGAGAGTGTGCTGACCAGCTGCATCACTGTCTGGTACGGGAACTGCAGTGCTGCTGACCGCAAGACCCTCCAGCGGACAGTGAACACGGCTGCAAAGATCATCGGTGCCCCTCTCCCATCCATCCTGGACATTTTCCTTGCACGATGCTCCAGCAAAACCAACAGCATCGTGAAGGACCCCACCCACCCCTCCCACAGTCTCTTCCAGCTCCTACCATCAGGAAGACGGTACCGGAGCATCAGAGCCCGCTCCGCCAGACTGCTCAACAGCTTTTTCCCCCAGGCTGTGAGAGCCCTTAACTCAGATCACCCCGCCCCCCCCTGAAACCCCATGCAAACCGCTACCTCCTGAAACACGGACCACCCCTCCCCCCTCTCCAAACACCCCCCACCCCAACCTTACCTCACCAAAGAAAAAACTGTGAACTTTTTTTGTGCAATTCAAGTGTGCTACACACGGGTGAGTGGGCCCGTACAAACCACCTGTAGTAACACACTCTCCTCTATGCACTAGACACTTTTCTTACACTGCTATGTGTACACAATCCCACAAAAGACTCAGCAATATATGTATGTTTACATGCTCATGCACTACTACAAATAATTTTGTACTGTTCCCCAGCCAGCTGCTTGACTCACAATGTTTCTCTCTGCACATGTACAATATTTATGTGAAGCATTCGCATAGTTTGTATAGTTTGTATTTTTTATCTTTATCTTTAGTTGTATAGGGTAAACATTTATATATAGTAAACTTTGTCAAAATCTGTCAGTAGGTTAGTTGTGTATAGGTTTATAGTGTTTTACTTCATTGTTGTATGTCTGTATTTATGTAGCACCGTGGTCCTGTGAGGCACGACATTTCGTTCCACTGTATGTCCCCACATGTAGCGGAATGACAATAAAGCTCAACTTGACTTGACTTGACTTGACCATCACACTACCACCACCATATTTGACTGTTGGTATGATGTTCTTTTTATGAAATGCTGTGTTGGTTTTATGTCAGATGTAATGGGACGCACACCTTCCAAAAAGTTCAACTTTTGTCTCATCAGTCCACAGAATATTTGCTCAAAAGTCTTGGGGATAATCAAGATATATTTTTTGGGCAAATGTGAGACGAGCCTTTTTGTTCTTTTTGGTCAGCAATGGCTTTTGCCTTGGAACTCTCCCATGGATGCCATTTTTGCCCTGTCTCTTTTTTTATTGTTGAATCATGAACAGTGACCTTAATTGAGGCAAGTGAGGCCTGCGGTTCTTTAGATGTTGTTTTAGGTTCTTTTTTGACCTCCTGGATGAGTAGTCGTTGCACTCTTGGAGTAATTTTGGTAGGCCAGCCACTCCTGGGAAGGTTCACCACTGTTCCAAGTTTTCTTTATTTGTGGATAATGGCACTGACCGTGGTTCGCTGGAGTCCCAAAGCCTTAGAAATGGCTTTATAACCCTTTCCAGACTGATTACGACCTGATGGCGCCACACAAACAAGGACTTTTTAAACTCTGCTGCGCTTTGTTTCATGGAAACCTGGCTGAAAGGAGCTATCCCGGACAGCGCGCTTGATCTATCCGGATTCCAGCTGTTCAGAGCAGACAGAGTCAACGAATCGTCGGGGAAAACGAGAGGCGGTGGATTATGTTTTTATATCAATGAAGGCTGGTGTACAGACGTGACAGTTTTAAAGAAGATGTGCTGCCCAAACTTGGAAGCTCTCTTTATCAACTGTAAGCCTTTTTATTCACCGCAGGAGTTGTGCTCGTTTATTCTGGTGAGTGTATACATTCCTCCTGACGCGCGTGTGAGCACGGCGCTAGAACTGTTGGCCGACCAAATCACACACACAGAGCAGCGTTACCTGGACTCTTTCATTGTAATTCTCGGTGATTTTAACAAAGCTAATCTCACACGCGAACTGCCTAAATACAGACTGCACATCACATGCCCCACCAGAGACAGCAATATACTGGACCATTGTTACACTGTTTTAAAGGATGCATACCACTCTGTCCCCCGTGCAGCGCTGGGACTCTCTGATCACTGTTTGGTTCATCTTCTACCAGCCTATAGGCAGAAACTTAAATCTTCTAAGCCTATCTTAAGAACTGTAAAGAGATGGACTGTTGAAGCAGAGCAGGATCTACAAGCCTGCTTCGAACTTACTGATTGGAGTGTTTTTGAGGCTGCAGCTACTGATTTGGATGAACTCACTGACACCGTGACATCCTACATTAGTTTCTGTGAGGACATGTGTGTACCCACCAGGACTTATTTAACATTTAACAACGACAAACCTTGGTTCAGTACAAAACTCAAACAGCTTCTCCTGGCCAAAGAGGACGCCTACAGGAGTGGGGAAATAGCCTTGTACAAACAGGCCAAATACACACTGAATAGGGAGATAAGAGGGGCAAAGAACTACACTGGAAAGCTAAGAAAACAGCTTTCAAGTAACGACTCTACATCAGTGTGGAAAGGCCTGAAAGCCGTTACCAGCTACAAGACCCCTCCCCCCAGCACTGAGGCCAATCAACAACTGACTGAAGACCTGAACAATTTTTACTGGAGGTTTCAAAAACAAAAGCCTGGTCTGACACCCCACACCCACTCTGACCATCCCACAACACAGCCATCAACACCCTCCCCCTCCCCTCCCTCCCCCTACTGTTTCTCAGCCTGTAATCAAGATCTGTGAAGAAGATGTAAGCAAAGTCTTCAGGAGACAGAAGATAAGGAAAGCCAAAGGCCCAGATGGTGTCTCTCCAGCCTGCCTCAAAGCCTGTGCTGTTCAGCTATCATCCATCTTCACATTGATCTTCAATAGATCACTGGAGCTGTGTGAAGTCCCCTCCTGCTTCAAACGCTCCACCATCATCCCTGTACCCAAGAAACCAAAAATCACACGACTTAATGACTACAGACCTGTTGCTTTAACGTCTGTGGTGATGAAGTCATTTGAGAGGCTCGTGTTGGCTCACCTGAAGGACATTACTGGACCCTTGCTGGACCCCCTGCAGTTTGCTTACCGAGCAAACAGGTCTGTGGATGATGCAGTCAACATGGGATTGCACTACATCCTCCAACATCTAGACAAACCAGGGACTTATGCAAGGATCCTGTTCGTAGACTTCAGCTCCGCTTTTAACACCATCATCCTGTACACCCTTCAGAATAACTGACACAGCTCTCCGTCCCCACCTCCATCTGTCAGTGGATCACCAGCTTCCTGACAGACAGGCAGCAGCTAGTGAGGCTGGGAAAATTCTCATCCAGCACCCGCACCATCAGCACTGGAGCTCCTCAGGGCTGCGTTCTCTCCCCACTACTCTTCTCCCTGTACACCAACGACTGCACCTCTAAAGACCCCTCTGTCAAACTCCTGAAGTTTGCAGACGATACCACACTCATCGGCCTCATCCAGGACGGTGACAAGTCTGCTTACAGACAGGAGGTTAAGGAGCTGGCTGTCTGGTGCAGTCTAAACAACCTGGAGCTCAACACGCTTAAAACTGTGGAGATAATCGTGGACTTAAGGAGAAACCCCCCCCCAGCTCTCCCCCCACTCACTATCATGAACAACTCTGTGAATGCAGTGGAGTCATTCAGGTTCCTGGGAACCACCATCTCTCAGGACCTGAAGTGGGACACTCACATAGACTCCATCGTGAAAAAGGCCCAGCAGAGAATGTACTTTCTTCGTCAACTGAAAAAGTTCAACCTGCCACAGGCGCACATGACACAGTTTTACTCTGCTGTTATTGAGTCGGTTCTGTGCTCTTCTATAACTGTATGGTTTAGGGGTTAGGTGAAATTTTACTCAACTTTCTAAAATAATGTGGTTAATCACAGTTCTTTCATGATTTAACAGGAGGGGGCAATTCATTTTTCACATAGGGCCAGGTAGGTTAGGACAGCTTTTTTCCCTTAATAAATGAAATCATCATTTAAAAACTTCATTTTGTATTTATTGCATTATCTTTGTGTAATATTAAAAATTTGTTTGATGATCTGAATCTTTTAAGTGTGACATGCAAAGAAAAAAAACAACAAAAAAAACAGGAAGGGGGCCTTACGGGAATATGTCCCTTATACTGGGCTGCTTTATTTCCCCACCAATGTCAAAATCAAACCAACGCCCTTGCTCACATAACACAAAAATAAACTTTTTGTCTTATTCTTAGCACTGATGTTTTTATTTTTAAAAAGCCTATTAGAATTATGACAATATTTTTGGGGAGTTTATAATGTAATACATTTCTCATAATGTAATAATTGTTATTACATTATGAGCTCAAGATTGTATTACTTTTTGAGAAAATTATTACATTATGAACATTTTATAACAATAATAATGTAATACTTATTACATTATGTGCAGTTTTTACATTATGTGCAGTTATTACATTATGTGCAGTTATTACATTATGAGTTGCTACACACATCGTCTCTGTTGTGAAACAAGCATGACATGGATGCAAGATGACCGGTGGATTAGCAAGATAATAATATTGCTCTTTCACATATATCCATGACGTCATCACAGTTGTCAAGTTAGTCATACGGATGCATGATAGTAGCGGGGACAAGTCCACTTTAAAGTCTGAAGTGTTTTGGGGGTTTTTTGGACACTGGAGATGTTTTGATATCCCCCAACATTTGTGCACAATTTCAGTTAGAACATATTAGTGGCTAAAGTCTGATTACACTCTTTCTAACACAAACTGTTAAAATATTATGTGAGCAAATGCAGTGTACATAATGAAAATCATATATCCATCCAAGTGCATCCAAACCTTTTATTAGTAGAGTTGGAGCAAGAGTCATCATTTTGACTAAGTCTCATGTATGTATTACTTTTTTTCCTCATTCAGGGTAACATCACTGAAGTGTACTATCTGATTCCTGAACAGACATTATCTGAGAGTATATCATTGACTGAGTCACAGTTAATCAGTGCATCTAAAAATCATCCCACCGAAAACAACAACCCACTGAATGCAGATCCAGAAAGCAAGCAAAATGAAGACGAAGAAAACTATGTCAACAAGGTCTGTCTGATACCCATTTCAAAACATATATATGGGTCATTCCACAAAATCGGTGCCTTTTCCACTTGGAAAAATAAAAAAATAAAATAAGTTTAATCAGCATTTTTTAAATATCCATGAAATGAAGACACCTTAAAATTACAAGAAATTGTATTGTGCTATCTCAGGCTATGTAATTTATTATTTTATGACTATTCTTCTACCTCGTGTTTTGGTATTTTTGTCAACCCTGTTACCGATACAAGCGTTACTGGATACTGTAGTTTAATTAGAACTGTGTGATAGTTTTCACATATATGAGCAGCATTTTAGTCCCTCTTTTCACTGTCAATTAAGAAAAAAATATGTTTTTACAAGAGAGATATTAAAAATAGGGCTTTGTCCAAAATAAAATGTAGTTAAAGTTACAATGGGAAACCCTGGAAGGCTGTATCAAATATATATTTTTTTTACAATTTTTATGAAATTAATGACAGAAACCGTATTGACGTCATAAGCCCGATTCGGACGGTAATTGTTTCTCATATGGACGTCTGTAAAAATAAATTTACATATCACCTCAGTGATAAAACTCATGGATTCGGATGGCGATTTATTCACAGTGGAGGAGCGAGTTCTGTGATCCTGCGCACCCGGGAACGCGCTGCTCACGTGGCCAGTCACATGATTGTCTGATGTAAATAAAATTAATTTTATTTACAAATTTATTCTTATTATTGTGTAAAATGTATTTAAAAACACATTATTATGTAAAAAAAAGTATTATTCCAAGCATATTTTATAAAATTTATTATTTGATTATTTAAATCTCCTGTTTAAAAATAGGAAAACAGAGGCGCTACAGCTGTATATAATTATACGCGATATATATCTGTTTATAATACACATTTTTAAATTGTATTGCAGACCTGCTGCTGCCATAATAAAGACCCATTTGAACGTTTATGTGCTTTTCTTCTTTTTCTGCTCCCAGTCGCTGTGGTTGAGCAGTCATGAAGTATTGTTCTTTTAAATACTTTCCAGCATTTCAGAAATAATATGTAAATTACACCGAAGTACAACGTTACAGTGTTCGGGAGTGCTCAAAAAGGGATTAAACACTGAATTTTGAATCGATTTCTTCTCGTAAACTCAGAGATGTGGATTCGGATGGCAATTAAATTACCACACGTTTGTCAAAAAACAGTAGGTAATTCGGCCGGGGATTTTCACGGGGGTGGTGAGAGAAAAACACCGACATCCTGGATTCGGACGGCAATTAAATCACCAACTACCCCCTGTATCTGGTGAAAATCACTTACGTCCCCCTGAGAAACAATTACCGTCCGAATAGGGCTTAAGAGAGACATGCAAAATATCCAGAGCGGGGGGCACGAGGACTGGGATTGGGAACTGCTGATTTAGCACATTACATTTCTAAGAGATCTAATGTTTTAAGGGTATTGTAATTATATATTGCGTTCCATCTGTTTGTCTGTGTCCCCTCACAGAACTTCCAATATATGAATCTGGTTCAATTAATTGGGCAAGGAAGATGATCAGATCTAACTTTCTTGAACATTGCAAGACTGGGGTGAAGGTCCGCAGTCACCTTGCTGCGCTTGTTTGTAATTGAATTCACATGGATGCATTATTGACAATGAGTGGTCAATTAACAACAACCTATCCCGGTCAATAACAACAATAGTAATAGTAATATTACCAATAATACCAACTAAAATGTAACTCATGCTCATATGCCACTGAATGATATAGGCATTAGCTCAAAATTACACCCAGGGTGACCTTTAAACATGTTTGCATTTTCAGTTGTCCAATTTCAGTTTGAGATATCTAACACAGAACATAACCTGCCCCAGAGCAGGTTAGCTGTGGAGTGTAAGTTACTATGGCAATGAACGCAGCTAAAAGCCAAGCCACTTTCATGGTACCTAAAATCCAGGATTGGTGCAAACTAAACTAAAACTTACCTGGCTAGCCAGCTAATCCGGCTTCATGGT